>CAUYRH010166715.1:0-17691 GCA_963574655.1 Perodicticus potto | reverse complement strand
GGAGCTTGAATTAGAGCAATAAATAGACATTAAATTTCTTGTTAAACTTGGCAAGAATGAAAGTGAAATCAGGGACATGTTAATCTAAGTTTATGGGGATAATGCCATGAAGTAAAGTAGTGTACAAATGGGTTAAGCATTTTTATGAGGGAAGAGAAAATGTCAATGATGAAGGGAGATCAGGGTAGCCAGTAACAAGCAGAACTGACTAAACCTTTGCAAACACTTGTAAAATTGTGTGCCAAAATCATAGGCTAACCGTGAGAAACTTAGAAGACTAAGTAAACATCGATAGAGAAACAGGAAAATCTTAACTGAAAATCTTGGCAGGAGAAAGGTGTGGCTCTTGCATCACAACAGTGCACCAGCTCACACGGTGCTCTCTGTGAGGGAGTTTTACTACAAATAACTGTGTACAAATACACTCACATCTTATCTGGCACCCAGTGACTTTTTTATTTCTCTTAAAATTAAGGAAGATGATATTCAACACATTAAGGGTAATACGATGGCCATTCCAGAAATAGAGTTCCAAAGTTGCTTTGAAGAATGGAAGCACCTAGCTGACAAAGGGAAAGGAACACACACAGGTATATTTACTAAATGATACCATATTGGCACTGGTCTTGATATATAGTTTCCCAAGGGGAATAGTTTGAAGGTGAACATCATGATATTCAGCAATGAGGTATGCAGCACTTTATCTAGGATGAATTTGTGAACTAAATTGTCAAACCTTGTATACAGAGAGATGAACTGTATATTCCAGTTTGGAAGTAGAGGTGGGAATCATTTCAAACAACAACAAAACTAACTTAAATGAGCATTAGAAGAAAATTTTAGCATCTGAAAACTACAATTGCATCAGCATTTCCTTTAGGCCCCTTTCAGCCGTTTGGCACAAGCAGTAAGTTTCCTTAATATTTACCAGTAGGTATTTGGAAACTGCAACTTTAAGCCAAATGACATATAACAAACCAATTTAATTTTTTACTCTTCCACATTATAATGAAATGAACTTGAACGGTAAGATGTTATTCAAGGACCTGCTGTATATTATTTTGCTTAAAGTTATAGTTTTCCAAAACCTATCATTGGCATTAAGAGAGGCCTTACTATATCATCACTCCCTTTACTGTTTAGCTCTTAGGAGCGTAGCAATTAAAAGAAAGATAACAAGAGGGACTCTGCCTAACAAAATCAAATATTTTGACGTGGTTGTTTGTACCCTCACATTAACCTGAAATAAATTAACTTTTCAATTAAAAAAAAATAAAAGAAAGATAGGCAGGAGGTATTAAAAACCTTTCCCAACTTCCCCCTTTCCCTTGTAGACTCCTACCATATTTCTAGACCAAACTCTGTCCAAATCTAAATTCAAAGGTGCTTTTTCATGCAAAGTAAGAAGCATTGATTTGTGGGTCTTGTGTGACATCATTTATTCTGACCTTATTTTTTAAAGATGTAGAAAGTGCATTGAGGCATTACAGGTCAGCATTTATTGAACACTTAGAAATTGCTAGATGCCTAAGAAATTTTTATATGGACAGTATTGTTTAATTCTCTTCCCTCTTATTATTCTCACTTAACATTTGAAGTGAATGAAGCAAGAAATGGTTAAATCCTTCCTAAGTCACCCAACTAGTAAGCTGAACGAGGATCCTAAACCAGGTGCTTAACTCGAGGATTTACACACTCAATAGATAAACCAAACTGGCCCACTTCAGCAGTTAGTTTCCCTTTGTTTGTTTTTACCTTTTGCCTTCCACTTGTCTGCGAAGTGTGTTCCATTATGCCTGCCAGTGCTGAATCAGTTAAACTACTGTTACCAAGCCACCTAACTAAGAATGTAGAAGAAAAATCTTAGGAGAGAACCTGCATTAGTTTTATCGATCTGCTTTTGCAGAATTGAAAACAAAAAGCCATCTTGAAGCACATCAATAGAATTATGGTTTCCCCTGTGAGAATTTACTGCATTGTCGTTCTGATTTGTTCTCTTCTGAAGGAGCACAGAAAAAATTATTAGGTGCTAAAATAGGCTGGCCCTGATGAATTACTGACAACTCCACATATCTCTCCAGTGTTTTGTTTTCCTCAACTCATGCTAACATTACTCACGCTGCACTTTAACAAATTATAAAAGGTTTATTCAGATTTACTTTTCTTTTCATTTTGAGGCCCTAAGATATCAAAGCATCATACAAATTGCAAGTCATTAAGTGAGATTCTGAGATTAATATCTATTTTGAGTAAAGCTCTTTTTAAAAATGTTTGTTATATTTTTCTCCTCTACCTTAAATCTATCTCTGTTTATGAGTTTACTGGGACCTAGTAGCCAGCCTGTATGCAATGATGATATAGAGACCAAAATGGTGAGATATTACTACTTGCAGGGAAGACTTTCTGGGATATAAAACTACACAAGTATTATGGATGAATAATGTACATGTGATTTATATATACATTACAAATATATATACAAGGCCACACAATTAAATTTGCAAAGTCATCCTAAAAAAAGTGCTACATACCTCATTACTGAATATTGGTAGGGTCACTTTCAAAGTACTCCCCTGGGCCATCGGATGACTATAGTGATATTTAGCAATGAGGTATTAGTACCTTTTCAAGGATGAGTCTGTGAGCTTAATTGTCTGACCTCATATACACGCGTACACAGACACAAGCACACACATAGGAGAGAGAGAGAGATTTCAGAGTCTAATACCATGGTTGCGGCACGTCAAATTTCTGCCCCAATCAGATTTATTATTTTTTTCTGAGAAATGTGTCTAGGAAATTTCCACATGCTTTAGTCAGTCAGATCATCTCTAAAAGTACTTATGTCTAAACAATTTGGTGAGATAGCAGCCCATAGCAAAAAAAAAAAAAAAAAAGTGGTTGTATCCCAAACCCTTGTCTCCGCTGTGGCCTTCAAGGACACTTTGCCATTTTGTTACTTGCCCTGTGGAGGGAAAGTTAGAAGACTTGCTTTTGCTTTCAGGCCTAGTTTGGTGACTGTTAAGTCATGTTGCCTCAGTGGTCAAGCTCCTTATATCTTCTCTATCCAGCTGGCCCATCTTTTGTCACTACCATGGGGCGTTATTTTTCTAGCTAGATTCTGTAAGTCATCCTTTTCACTGGGGACACAATATCAGCCTGTGGGGAACGCAGTCACTGACTGAGGCCTGCAGCTCTCAAGCAAACAATGTCTTGTTACCCCTTGATGGGGCTTAACACTCTAAAGGGCAATGAAATTAGCTTCATTGCTTGGAAGGAAAGTCTTGAGCTTTTTGGAAGTTTTGTACCACAAAATTTCTTTAATGTTTGATTTTATTCTTTTATGTATAATACATCACACCAGGTTAAGATTAGAATAAAGTTGGAAATCTTTCCTTGCCTAATTTTTTCTTTTTTCATACGAATACAGTCAGAGTAGTTTTGCAAAGAAACTGTGAAACTACAAATCCTTTGAGTTGATCTTTTTGGTGGACCAGTGATCTGATGGCATTGGATAAGGGTAAAACAGTTCATGCTTTGTGCTTTAAAAATGGGTTATAAACGACATGAGTTTGGCTTTATTAAATTACCTTTCTTTTTTAACAAACACCATCTGTTTGGGCTTGGCAAGTCTCCCACAGGAAAAAGAAAAAAAAATATGAAATAGGAAAAAGAATATAATGTTTTTCTTCATAATTGACCCTTTTAATTTACTGAGGTTAGGTTATGCTGGTTCAGAAACATGGACTGTAAGTTTGCAGAATGAATTTAATTATTTAATGCAAAAGTGTGTACAGATTTTTAAAATGCATTCTCAAAGCCATTTCATGTCCATTATCTTACTTTTCTCAACAAAAATGAGGGACTACTAATTTTAGCACTGTCTCCCCATTTTATTGTTGGCAAATGAAGGAAAACTTGTTGCACCTTTTAAAAAGATGATATGGTGGGCAACTGATTGAGCTGACTTTCAAATTTAAATTTTCTGGCTACCAAGATTATATCATTTGCATTCTATTCCAGTCCTAAGACAAGTGAAAATGACAAGAGATTTTCTGGACACAATAGATTTGATCTTTGGTAATCAGAAAGGTAGAGTTTGAGTAGAAAGCACCAACTTGTTCACAACTGTGAACTGTGCATTACATTTTGCAGTTCACTAAGGTACAGGTAGAAATGGTGAAGGGATTATGGCTGAGCAAGCTGCCCTGAAATAGGAATTGGCTGAGAGTACTCGGTGGAAAAAGTCCAACCATTCTGGAGAGTTTTGACCAGTAGCCTAGAAAGCCTAGATAAAGGCACGCAAAGGAATCAGCAAATGTAAAGCCCCAGGTGCTCGAGATTTTGATGAGATTACTGCTTTCAGCCTTGTCAATTATTAGGGATGATCAGACGTCAAATCTGAGAGAAATGTTGCTTAAACTAAAGGAAATTAGGAGCAGGCAAAAGGACAGTTCCGATGAAAGGAATATCACGGAGCTGTCATCATTCTGGTGACTGCTGAATCTATTCTCTTTTTATTCAGTGAACAATAAAAGGTAATTGTTGATGACTTAGCCTGAGAGACTTACAACAAGAGAGTTAAGCCTGGTGAGAGTTAAATATTGCTGAACTGGAGAGTTTCTGTCTCCGGGTCTAAAAGAAATCTGATGAAGTCACAGGGAGGACCAGCCTCCGGTGAGTGATTTTGTACCTGTCTGGAGGAAATATTGGAGATCTGATTAGGATAGGACTAGAAAATCCAGGGATCTAATGTTACCCAAACTGGCATTATGCTGCTTCCCTACAAACCATTTTTGATCTAAAATTTTGAGAATATTTGAAGTTAAACGTTCCATTTACCTTTCTGAGTGCTGTTCCTGGGAGAAGTGAAACATGAAACAGAGAGGAGGCCCTGGGTGACCAGGGTATGGAACGTTCACTGGCATTTCATAGGAGACACCCGAATATCCACCACTAGCTACATTTCTCATTTCCTAGAGCATCCACAAAGTAATCTTTCTTTAAGTCCTTTGCTCCTTTTTCTAAATTCTTTAATGAGGATTACAGAGACTCATAATAGTGCCTAAAATAGACCGAGAGGAAGAGGAATTAAGATGGTTTATACGGGTACAATATCAGCTTCAAGGACAAAAGTATATTAATTAATAGGAACATATTTCAAAGTTCACTACTAAAGTTTGCCATTTCATTACTGTCTTTGCCAAAGTACAAAATGATGATGGTCTTTATTATTTAACGATAATTAAACTGCCACAAAGTGTTATTGATATTAAGAAAAAGGTAGATTATCCTGAATTTTTCCCATCAGCCCTTATGATAAAGTTTGCTCTTTCTTCTTTTTTGCTGTCATCCTCTGGTTCTTCATTAATTTTATTTTCTATCCTCATTCTCCCTTCTTCCTTCTCCTCTCACTGTTCTCTCCCCACCCCTAGTTTCCTCCCTCTTGCTCTTCCCTTTATCTTTTTCATCTTTGTAATAGTCACTATGTACCAGTGGGGATCCATAAAAGGAGATTTTATGTTTTTGAATAATTACTGCATATTATAGATAATACAATGACTCAAAATAAATGCACAGATAGAACGAAATGAATGTTCAGAGGAAAGAGAGCTTCCCGTTTTAACCTGGTGGCTGTAAAAAAAAAGATCAGTATAGTTTGATAGATGGTGATTCTTGGAGTTTAGCCTTAAACTGGGGCAGAGTTTGGCTGTATGGGTATGTCAGGGTAAAGGGACCACATGTTATAGCCATGGAAGTGGGAAAAAGATTTGATAGTCCAGTAGTTGAGTTTGTTTAGTTGAATATGAAATTGGAAAATGAAAAATGAAGATGAAAAATAGGACTTAATAAGGGCATGGATTTCAAATATCACATTAAGTGATCTGAAAATTATTCAATTTTAGGAAAGAATCCTGATTTTTCTTGGGAAGATTTATTTTCTGTCTCATGAAGACTAACATGCGATGATGTTTAGGATGGCAGGAAGGTGGCTGCTGCAATAGTTCTTGAGAGGCTAACGAAGTCCTCCTTTTCATTTGTGACTGTTATATGTTTAGTTTCCCGGGAAATAGATTTAGAATAAGATTAGCACACAGAGGTTTGGTGCTCTTGGGATCAATACCTGTGTAAGGTAAGGAAGGGCAGTACAATCGGATAGAAAGAGGAGTCTCAAAAAACGATCTCGGCTGAACCTCGGGGGCAACTCTAAAGCTGGCACAGCTCTTCAGAACGGGGCCTGGCTCTGGTTATGGGCTATCCTGGGAAGGCGTAACAACCTTAGGCAAGATCACTCTTCATTGGAGGAAATTCCCCAAAGAGCTTGACAGCTGAGTGTTGTCCAAAGAGCTTGACAGCTGAGTGTTGATCTGGTTACCAAAGATCATATCTATTGTGTCCAGAAAACCTCTTGTCATTTTCACTTGTCTTAGGACTGGAATTCCTTTTTTCTTGGTGGGAGACCTGAATAACACAACGCCTACTAAAAATTTACTTTTCTGTCTCTTAATGTCTGAGGCATGCCTCAATAGAACTTGGCCGCTCCTCTCTCAGAGCACTTAGCACTCTCATATTCAATTTTCTTTCTTTATTTCCTTTTTTTTTTTGTTTGTTTGTTTGTTTGCAGTTCTTGGCCAGGGCTGGGCCTGAACCCACCACCTCTGGTATATGGGGCCAGCGCCCCACGCCTTTGAGCCACAGGCACTGCCCACCACTCTCAATCTACTTTAACAAAATTTTGTCTTTTCTAAATTTAGAATGCCAGACTGTCTATAATGTAGGAGGATAATTTATTGATTCTATATTACCTCAAATCAACCATAAATATTTCAAATTAAATACAGGGAAAATGTTTCCTCAAACAATGGCTGCTAGCACCCAACCCCTCTGTGTTGTGGGTCTGCATTCATTGTAGGCATGTTCTAGGAACAAATAGAAATTTCCTGATTCCAGTATTGATGAACACTTTAGTTTCTTTATGAATTAAGAACTCTAGTCTTGTTAGATAAAATGCTATTATTTTATTCATTTTTAATGAATGTTCGGGGCAAGTCTTGGTTTAGACAAGATGTCCTAAAATGTATATTGGTATCTGTTATGCTTTTTTCCAATCTCCAAAATGAGTATTTTATGAACTTTTTAACTATTGTTAAGGCACTGCTCACTATTTAACATGTTGAATGAATCAGCAGGGTGCAAGGAAAGTCCAGTGCTAGAAGCTGTATTTGAAGACACAGATAAAAAGAGGGCATGATTCCTGTATTCTAGAATTTACTACATTCCTAATAAGACGTTAAAAAGTCTAATAGACTCAGACTAACCACGACACAATGCACAATAAGTACTAAGTAATAACGAATAATTAAGAGATAAAGAGCCCTTATAAGAAAGATGATCAAAATAAAACAGTTTATGGAGAAAATATTTGGTATTTTAAAATATGGTCTTAAAATTCTTCAACTCTTTTTTTTTTTTTGCAAAGATAGAGGTGTCTGTGTCTTTTCTCCTTGAACTTGGCAGGCGTATAACTGCTTCAGAACAGCTGAAGTGATCATTAAGGGACAGGTCAGAAAAGGTCAGATCACTTTCCCTGGTTCTGTTGGAAAACTACCTCCATGAAAGTTTCCTTTCAAGAAATTCTCTATTAGAACCCAGCCACCATGTGGTGAAAAGCCAAGCTTCTTAGAGCTCATTTCAGAGCTCAGATCAACAGTTCCAACCAAGACCCACTTGAGTGGAGAAGGCAGAAGCGGTGCCTCTAGAGCAGCTATTAAACTCCAGCATCCCTGGAGTCTTTCTGGTTGATTCCCTGGACATGGAAAAGCAAAAGAGCTCATCCTGTCCTGCACTTTTTGTATATTTCCCTCATTGAGTCTGTAAGCATAATGAGACGGTGGTTGTTTACTGTCACTAAATTTGAAGTGATTTGTTAAACAGTAAAGATGAGGGTAACAAAAGGCTTTTTAAAGAATTCCATCGAATGATAACTGTATGAAGTAAATATGTTGGTTTTCTTGACTAAAGGAATCCTTTCACTATATATATATATATATATATATATATATATATATATATATATCAAAACTTCACGGGATTTACCTTAAACATATACAATACAAAATGAACCAATTACAGTCACAGAAAAGATTTCCATTAAAAAAATTTGCTATTCTCATGGAGTTCTTAAACACTATTTAAGTTGCTTTAGCTTTTCTGGAAATGCCATATATTTTTAATTTTTTGTTGTTCAGAGAAGAAAGTGACATCAATATTGTGAGTTACGCTGCACAACTTCCTCATTATGATAGATGACAGATGTGGCCATTATTATAATTAATCAAAAATGTAATGAAATTTTGAGAGCTTCCTCTATGTCAAATATTGTGCCAACTGTATTATATGAATTATTAATTTGTGTTTTAATCTCTACGTACATTATTTCAGTTAGGAACTATCATTATGTTTTACATGTGAATGTGCTGAAGTTTAAATATTACATAAGTAATTGGCTCACATTCATTCTTTTCATTCAAAGAAAGCTGAGAGGTAAATGTAGGTTGAGTCATCACCAAAATCCTTAGTATTCACTGCACTTAACTACAGTTGTTATTCTCACATAGGACAAGTAATATGAAATGGTTTCCAATATAGCAGTTTTCTCTCCTATTTGAAAAAATGACTATTGTGTCCTAATATCCTAGTAACTTTTTATATATTAATACAAAATTTGATGCAAATGATTCCAGCTTGGTTTCTTCTCCCCAATATTTAGAGTTAGAGGAGGCTATTGAATGACTCTATGCGCTTCATAGATTCCAGAATACAATCTGAAAAGAGAATTCAACCAAGCAGTGTCTCTTGAAAGTAAAGATTTCTCATAAAGTAAAATGAATTATTGTCTTTGCCCAATGCACTAAAACCCTAATATGACAGTAACTGGAAAGCTGAAAAAAATCATTTCACGTAAGTCCTGTTTGGTGGCTCTGGCCCCACAGATTGATTTTATATGCAAGTTTAGCACTCGGCAGCTGCCAAAAGCCATCAGTGCAATGGCCCATTCAGAGGAAAACAAAATTTGAAAAGAGGACAGCCGGCAAGGACATGTTGTAAAAGGCAAAGGACAGATATGAAAAAGATCTGCTGGCCCATGCTCTCAATCTGGACATTTACAGTATCTAATAGAAGAAAAGACAGAGGAAAGGCCGATGTCTGGTTGAAACATATGAAACAGAGATCAGCCGCTCATTAAATCTCATCTACTTCCGTGAAAATTGAAACTGAAGAGAAGCCGCTGCAATTATGTCATTTACAGAGCACATGTTGAGATTTGGGGAACTAAGTACATGTGCAGAGTGAGAAGACCCCCAGATGATTCGCACATAGCTCTCTTTTAGTGATGGATTGAGCCTGTGTGAGGAAAGGAATAGATGAGAGATATTACCTGGGGATACTTTTTACACCTTTGTCTTGTGTAAAAATGTTATAAAATTATGGTGCTTGTGTCCAAAAATTATAAAATGTATCTATTCAAAGGATGCTGTGATCTTAACTTGGAATCTAATGGGGCATTTACAACCAGAATGATTAAATACATCATTCCTGTGTAGCCTTATGGTTCCTGACCAACTCAGCTTCTCAAGGCAACTCTGTATGGACTTTTGAGAAGGAAGTTCTGGCTTTATGGAATCTACCACAGGGTAGATAGATTAAGACAGAAGATTTTGAAAGCAAATAGAAAACTGAATACATTATATTTACACTTTTATTTCCATAATCCAGAAACTATTTCCCCGATACTGCTGGTTTTATCTGACAAGTCATCAGTAATACTTTGAGAAGATATAATTCAATGCAACTAAAGCTCAAGGTAATAGAGTTTTGTCAGTATGTAACTGAGCTGATTGCTGTTATACTGGTCAGGGCAATGTGATGCTAGAGCGGGGACTGATTTCTGTGACAGGTCTGATGTTGCATAACGTGGCATCCCGGTAGTCTACCTAAGCAGAATTAGTAAGGGTCCTGTGCAGCCTCTGATAGGGCTCGGATCCCACTGCGCTCTGCAGGCTTCCAGCAAAGCTTGACAAAGCATGCTGTCTGCATGCGGGTTCAGATGTGCTTAGAGACCTAAGCAGTATGAGCTCTGGAGTGACTGTTCAACAAGGTGAAGTGTGAATTGCAGATTTCCTTTTAGTGATCCCTTGTTTGGAATGATGATCTTTCTGCTTGCTGTCAGTCCAAGATCAGCTTGAAGACTGGCTAGTAAGGGTCCAAATATTTGAATTAACGCAGCATCTTTAATTATATTATTTTCTAAATAAGGTGAGCAATATGCCTCATGGGAAATAAATAATGATGGCTATTGACTTTAAACAATAAACAATACTTGCAGGATGAGGGAGAGATATTATAATAAGAGAAATTTCTAGCAGATATACGGAGCTCAGCATATTTGCTTTTTACCGTAATTCTAAGTTAAGGCAAGGAAAAAAACATGATTAACAGGACTTCTAAGATTTAGCTGATCACATATGTACCTATCTGTATATTACTCACGGACTTTTAGAGCATTTGACCATGGGTGAAATGGATTCCATACAGAATTTTCTTAGTTTTAGTTTAATAATAAGCAAAACAAAAATGTGCATGTCCTGTGTCTGACAGCTCTCTGAGGTGATAAGCTAAATGATTTAGTGACATTTCTTTTTTGTCCTTGGTAATAGTACAGATAACTGGGATATTTGTCTCTATTCAACTGAATTGTAACTATTACAAGGTAGTATACCTTACAATGTACTGTATTTTATCTGTCTTTAGTACTCAAGAAAGCTGTATGATAGTATTAAACAGAGAAAACATTTTTAACCCTCTTATAGATATCCTTTGGAAAGAGTTAAGTTTTAGGTGATCCAGTTTAAGTAGTCATTTCAATCATCACTTGTCTATAGTCAGTTCTTTAGCAACAGCTCAGTAATGTTTTGTTAAAAATTTAAGAGTTCATGATATATCTTAAGTAATTTTTTTGTATGTGCGCGTATGTTAAAACTCTTACAGGAAAGAATTTTTCCAAAAAACATTCGCCTGAAATTTCAGTCCTTTTCTCTTTTTTGTATCCTTAGAGAAAATATCTGTCACCATTTGTAAAACATCTCATACTTCACCAGAAAAAAATAATATATTTTGCAGGAGATTGCTGAATTTTCCAAGTTTGAACTCTGTTTTATAAAACCATTATTTAATCTTTGTACACTGTTGCTTTCCATATTTTCATTTTCATACTTAAATTATGAGATTCTTAACAAAATATATACAACTTAAATGATTGATCAGTATTGAAGAATGTGTTTAAAAATCCATTTTATTTATTTGCATGTATATCCTTAGATGAAAAATACCACAAAAATCTCAGTCTTGAACACAATTACACATTGACTAGAATCACGATACAGAAATTCTTATGCAATTTGGGGCAAGGGTCCTCGGTTCACACTCTGGGATTGTTGGCACACTTACAGTTCTTTGTAATTATGTTTATTCTCACTACCTGTCTCTGTTCATGCTATTGTCTGTAGTGTTCTAACCAGTTTCATTTTGCCTATACAAATCCCATCTGGGCCATTGAGCTAGTCTCTCATTCACTCCCCCCTGAAGACTCTTTTCTAATTAGTAAAACTTTCACTGATTTCTCCCCACCCCAAAATTCTTTGCCACCATAGTAAGCCTTTAATCACGGAAGGTGTTACCTTGTGCTCTTAAGGTGTTTATTTGGTATAAATCATCAAATACAATGTATGAAAGTTAAGACTATCTCTAAGTTCTCTCATATATTCATGTCCACTAGCACAGGAGTCCTCAAACTGCACCCCGCCAAGGACACTTATCCGGCCCACCAGGTGTTTTTGCCGCCATGCCTGTCTTTCTTAGCAGCCAACTCTTTCAGGGCTGCAGGGCGTTTGTGTGGAATGTGCGTGCACTCTCCAACTCCCCTCCTTCTCTCTGTCTCTCGACTCATCCTCTCAGTCTTGGGTGAGACTGAGACTCATGTTTGGAGGAGTCGTGAGCTTGCCTGTGCAGAGCCTGCTGTTGCCTGAGGACCGAGGTAAAAACAAGTTAGGATTTTTTTTTTTTTTTGAAGTTAGGAGGTCAATTTTTTTATTATTATTATTTTGCAGTTGGTAGGGCCTTTTTTTACAGTTAAGGGAGGCCTTTTTTTCCTGAAGTTAGGAGGCATTTTTTTTTTTGCAGATGGGGGCAACTTTTTTCTTTTTCATTTTAAATATTGTATTTGTATTTTTTCCCATTTTTTTTTTTTTTTTTTGCAGTTTTTGGCCAGGGCTGGGTTTGAACCCACCACCTCTGGTAAATGGAGCCAGTGTCCTACTCCTTGGAGCCACAGGTGCTACCCTTGTTTTGTTTGTTTACTTCAAAATAAGATATGTGCAGTGTGCCTAGGAATTTGTTCATAGATTTTTTTTTTTTAAACTATAGTCCGGCCCTCAAACGGTCTGAGGGACAGTAAACTGGCCCCCTGTTTAAAATGTTTGAGGACCCCTGCACTAGTATAATGTTAAACACACTGTAACAGGTGCTTATAATCACTTCCTGATTGAATTACATAAACAGTTGGTGGTGTGAGTCTCACAGTTAATTTTTGCAGATAAACATTGTAATGCAGAGAGCACTAGGTAACTTAGAGTTTCAGAAACTCCTTATTATAATTAAAGTTCTAGTAACAGCCTAAACTTTCTAAATATTTTCATGGCATTATTTTTAAAGTTTCTTTATTAAATTAGCATTTGTGTTCTTTCATTCTTTTGAATAAAATACTGCTCAATTCTTAAATTCTCTTTCTTCACTTTACAATTTGAAGATTCTAAAGATATTACCAGTTAAAAATCCCAGTGGCTGGGGAGGTCATATTAAATATTTTCATTCACTTGTTCTAATATCAAATAATTGGTGGCTAAACAAAGCATAAGTAATGATAATGAATGAAGACTTCAACTTCATCAATGCCAGGTTAGAAATTTGAGGCATTTTGTGTTTTGATGACTGACTGCACATGAAATTCAGAAGTGCCGACAGTATCCAACACAACAGAAATGTTCTATAAACATATTTATTTAAGCTTTTTTGAAATTCTGGTTATATTATAACGTTGGATTTTGGGGGTGAAGTTAGTCAAAGTCAGAGCCTGTGAGTCTGCAGAGAGAACGAGCTCACAACCTCTCCAATTTTAAGATGATTTTAAGATGATCTTTGGTATTACCATTAATCAACTCATACTTTTAAAAATAATACAATTTTTAATATTATTTTGAATCCCATAAAATGTAATTTTATATTTTGTCAAAAATCAAAAGATTTTTTGAGTTATCTGCATTGTCATTGGGTAATCTTCACTAGTCTTACTTCCTTTTTTTTTTAACAGTTGAATTGTCAGCTGATGCTAACAAAAGGAAATTTAATGCCTGATGAAGACTAAGATGCCCCAAATATTGTACAGTAACCAAACCACAGGCCATCAAAAAATGTCCTCAGTGATTTTATTGGAAGGTGATAGGACTTAGCAGCTAAGTTTTGACTTGTTCCTTTTAGAGTTAACATTTATGTATTTAAAAGACAATATATTGTTTCTTCTGATCCAAACTCTTGTTTGAGTAGGGAATTCATTATACATAGAGGAGAATCGCTTCCTGTCAATGGAAAGATAGCAACACTACTCATATTCCCCATTACCCACCATGCCCAAGATGTATAAAATAAAAAGTGCACTCTAAATAGAATGTGTGTACTTATTATGCAACTACAGTTTCACAGGTTCAAAATGTGTTTTCTTTTTCTTTTTTTTCTTTTTACACATACATGTGTTCATTAGGTTTCCACTTTTTGCCTTCATAGAATTAAAAAGACTTAAAATTTAATAACGATAACAACGTTTAAGATAAGGACTAGAAACAAAAATCTTGTAAAGAATGAACGAAGAATAATACATTCAGAAAAGAAATCAGACAATTACTGCATCAAAACATTAAGCAATATTAATAATAATAATGCAAAGAAAGTAACATTCACATTGTCAAATAAGAGTATGTCTATTATAGAATTCTTTGACTTTAAGGCTCAGTATGGAGTCATCAGTTAACTTATTTTTTTTCCAAAGTCTCAAAAAATAGACAACTAATATTTATAAATAAAAGTAAAAGATAATTTCGAAAAACAGATCATGCCAAATCTTATAGACAATAGAAAAAGAAGAAATATTTCAAAATCATTCTACTTAATCTAGATACACCTGATATTAAAATTGGAGAAAATATATTATTATAAAGGGAAATTACAATTTCACTTATAAATGAGGATGTAATATCCTAAACAACATCTTAACAAGTTGAATTAAAAATTAATGTTTAGGTGATGTACTTTGGTCAAAATTGAGTTCAATTTATGTGGGAATTGGTCACTATTTTCATTTTTTGTTTGTTTTCTTTCCCTCACCCCTCCCTCCTTCTCCCTCTATCTACTCTCCCCTTCCTCCATGCCCACTGTGTCATTAATTGTCATTAATTGTCCTCATATCAAAGTTGAATACATAGGATTCATGCTTCTCCATTCCTGTGATGTTTCATGAAGAATAATGTGTTTTCTAAATTTTTTCAAAATGTGTTTTCTAAAACTCTTCTTACAAACAGATTTCTCTGCCTAAGCTCTTATTTAGAAATTCTGAAATTTCCAGTAGGCAGTATGCACAGAGATTATGCGAGCATTTCCATTCAAATGGAAATAACAATTAATAATAATAATAACAACTACCTACCATGCACTTGGTATTATGCAAAGCAATTATCACATGTGATAACACTTTATAACACTTTACCTTTTACTGTAACTGTTAGAGATAGGTATCCCGTTCTCCATTTTTAATACTGTCAGCTGAAGTAACTTGCTTTAGATCATAGAATTATCATGACACACTAATGGCTGGCCTTGGAAGCCAGTGTTTCACGATTAATCTGTATACCCTGTTCTTAACAGCAATACCGTATTGCCTCTTTCGGCTCCTGCCAGTTATTCTACACATCACTAGCAGGGGAATGCAAAAAGAATATGTTGCTCCATTTACTTGATTTGGGAAGATAGACAATATTGCTAAAAGAGAAGCATTTACAACGTTTATCTCTGACAAAGGAAAATTGTGAAACTGAAAATAAAAGGCGATTTGAATAGAAGTATAGATGTAAGACATTTTAGAGGTTGGGAAAGCATGATAGTCATCTGTTCAGTCACTCAGTGGCAGGTATTTTGAGCACCTACAGGTGCTGCTACTGGAAATAGGCAACTAACACACAGTTGAACATGTTCACTGTACATTCAAAGTAGAGGTTTATTTAGTCAAAATTATACCAAAGCCACATAATAGGACACATAACAGAAGTAAGTACAGGGACTGATGGAAACATCATATAAAAGATTTTGTTGCAATTTGACACAATATTATGGAATTAAGCTTTCCTAAGAAACGACAAAACATTACAAGGTCTGCTGATTAAGTTCATCATACAAAAATTACTACATACTTCATTGCTGGATATCATTATGGTCATGTTCAAAGTACTCCCCTTGGGAAGCTATGCACTGATGGTACCACCTAGTCCATGCTTCAAAGCAATTTTGGAACCCCTTTCTTGGAATGGCCGTCAGAGCTGTCGTCCAATTACCTTTTATGTCCTGAATGTCATCAAAATGTCTTCCTTTCAATATGTCCTTTATTTCTGGGTAAAGAAAAAAGTAAATGTGACCAGATTTGGTGAGTAGGGAGTGTGTTCCTGTAGAAGTATTTGTTTATTGCCTGAAATCTCCCTCATAGACAGTGCTGTGTGAACTGGTGCATTTGCCGCTGTGATACAAGAGCCATGAATTGTTGGCAAAAAGTTCAGGTCATTTCATCTGACTTTTTCAAGCAGTCTTTTCAGCACTTCAAAGGAGTAAACTTGGTTAACTATTTGTCCAGTTGGTACAAATTCATAATATGGGAGCAATATCTCTGATATCAGAAAAGGTTAGCAACATCATGCTAACTCCTATTTTTGACAGCTGGAACTTGCCTGGTTGTGGAGAATTGGTTGAGTTTCATTGTGCATTTTGATGCTCTGTTTCAGGGTCTCATTAGTACACACATGTTTCTTCACCAGTTATAACAGGCCCGAGACATCATCTTGTCTCACCAAGAGGTTTGGCAACTTCTACTCTGCTTTACTTTTGTTCATGGGTGAGCTCTTTCGGGACCATTTTCACACATACCTTTCTCATGCCATGATTTTCAGTTAAGATTTCTCTGTTTCTCTCTTGATGTTTTTTTAGATCTGTTATGCTTCTCACAGTCAGCTAATAATTTTGATGCACAATTGAATGGATTTTTGCAATGTTTTCATTAGTTCATCTTATTACTGGCAGCCCTGTCCTCTCTTCATCAGTGATGCTTTCTCTCCCCTCAAAAAATGTTTAATCCATTTGTACACTGCTATTTCCCTCATGGCTCATACCCCCAAACCTGGATTATTATTCTCCTTGTATATTATGATCATGAATTCCTCCTCATCGTCTACTTTATTGACTTATTTCACAGTTTTGACATTTCTTAAAATAGACAAAAATATTATCTAGATTTTAATCACACTTTTATTTTTGGACATATGTAGTATATTTCTATAATTTCTTTTTACATTTTATGTAGATCACATAATTTTATCAAGACACTCTTGAAACTGATGGCAAGTTTTCTAAGGTGAATCATGGGAAAATTTTTCCATTTTTCTGAGATGTAGCAATAAAGCATATGTTGTATTTATTTATAAAAATACTACTATAAAATTGTTGCATAATTATTATAGACATCTTTAAAACATAGATGATTCCAAATCAAAAATAAATTAAATCTTTAATTTATAACTATCACTAAGGCATGATAGTATTAATCATCTATTTTTCACACACAGATATGCACATAGAGCAGAATTATTATAAATATTAAAAGATAATATTAAGGTACTTGCTTACTGACTTGCTTTGTTTGCCTAAAATATATCCTGAATTTCTTTGGCATTGTATGTACTAATATTGCATTATTTTGTTTGTTTTTTGAGACAGAGTCTCACTCTGTCTCCCTGGGTTGAATGCTATGGTGCCATGGCAATAGTGATTAGACATCCTACCCAATGGGAAAGGATATTTGCATATCTTGAATCAGATAAAGGTTTGCTATCCAGGATCTATAGCGAACTCAAATTAATCCACATGAAGAAAGCCAACAATCCCATATATCAATGGGCAAGAGACATGAATAGAACATTCTCTAAAGAAGACAGATGAATGGCTAACAAACATATGAAAAAATGCTCAACATTCCTAATTATTAGAGAAATGCAAATCAAAACCACGCTAAGATACCATCTAACTCCAGTGAGAATGGCCCACATCACAAAATCTCAAAACTGCAGATGCTGGCGTGGATGTGGAGAGAAGGGAACACTTTTACACTGCTGGTGGGACTGCTAACTGTTACAACCTTTTGGGAAGGAAGTATGGAGAACTCTCAAAGAACTCAAGCTAGACCTCCCATTTGATCCTGCAATCCCATTACTAGGCATCTACCCAGAAGGAAAAAAATCCTTTTATCATAAGGACACTTGCACTAGA
>CAUYRH010166714.1:0-13923 GCA_963574655.1 Perodicticus potto | reverse complement strand
GGGTACAGGTGAAACTTACTAAATGTAGCATATAAATGTCTCCACACAATAACAAAGAAAATGCCATGAAAGCTATGTCAACCAGTTCAATGAAAATATTTCAAATTGTATATAAAACCAGCACATTGTACCCCATGATTGAATTTATGTACACGACCATGATTTAATAAAAAAAAAAAAATTGTGCTACCTATGCTGTTTCCTTGGTACTGTCAACTTGAGGTCCTCTAGATCAGCTGTTCTCAACCTGTGGTTCACAACCCACCAGAACTGCATTAAATGCTTGTGGCATTAGGAAGGTTGAAAACCACTGCTCTAGATGCTGTTTTTACATATGAAAACTTTCACAAATTTCTCAAAGTCTTATTTTAGAGTCCTGAGTTATTTCAATGTCCCTTTAGATGACTTGTTTCAATTCTCTAGCCTCTTCTTTCTTGATTTTTTTTTTTTTGGTAGAGATAGAGTCTCACTTTATCTCCCTCAGCAGAGTGCCCGTGGCATCACACAGCTCACAGCAACCTCCAACTCCTGGGCTTAGGTGATTCCCTTGCCTCAACCTCCTGAGTAGCTGGGACCACAGGTGCCTGCCACAACACCTCGGTATTTTTTTGCTGCAGTTGGCTGGGGCCAGGTTTGAACCTGCCTCCCTTGCTATATGGGGCCAGCACCCTACCCACTGAGCCACAGGCACTGCCCAATTTATTTTTACTTTTAATAAGTCTTCCATATTTGTATGAATTTTTACTTTCATTGACACATAATAATTTCACACATGTGCAATTATGTGATGTTTTGATACGTGTATTTCTTTGTGGAATGCTGAAATTGGTATTAGGCATATCCACCACCTCTAATACTTATCATTTTCTAGAGATAAGAACATTAAAATTCCCCTCCTCTAGTTACTATGAAATATACATACAAGATGCCACTGAGCTGTACTGGGGCCACAGAGAAAGACTGTCTCAGAAGAAAAATACATACAGTATTGTTAACTACACTCACCACGTTATGAGAACATGAGAACTTCTTCCTCCTATAAAACTGTAATTGTGTACCCATGAACCAATCTCTCCACCTCTCTTCCTCCTGACTCCTCCCAGCCTTTACCAACTACTATCTTACTCTGTACTTCCATAATATGAACTCATTTAGTTTCCTCAAGAGTGTGATAATGTCATAGTTGGCTTTCTGTGCCTGGTTATTGCATTGAACATGGTTCATCCATGTTCCTGGAATGAAAAGATTATTCTTTTTATGGCTCAAGAGCATGCCATTCTGTACCTACACCACATTTTCCTGTTCCTTCATTCATTGTTGGACCCATATCTTGGCTATTGTGACTAGTGCTGCAGTAAATATGGGAATGCAGAGACCTCATTGATATATTAATTTGACTTCCTTTGTCTGAATACCTAGTTGTAGGGTTCCTGGATGATATGATGGTTGTATGGCTTTTAATTTTTTTGAGGAAACTCCCAACTGTTTTCCATAATAAACATTCCAAGCAACAGTATACATGGGTACCCATTTCCCCACATCCATACCAATTTGTGATTGTGTGTCTTTTTGATAGGAGCCAATCTAATCAAGGAAAGATCATATCCCCAACCTATTTTTATTTTTATTTCCCTATTAAGTGTTGTTGAACATTTTTTCATATACCTGTTGGCCCAACATAATCTTCTTTTAAGAAATGTGTATTCAGGACTTCTGTGCATTTTCAAATGAGATTATATAGGGTTTATTTGTTTTCCTTTGTTTTGGTTTGGTATGGGGTTTGACAGGCAGGCTTTGTTGATTTTCTTTGCTATCAAGTTGTAAGACTTCCCTGTGTATCTGGATATTAACCCTTTGTCAAATGCATAGTTTGCAAACTTGATCACCTACATCCTACCTCCTCAACCACCCATGACCAGAGCTGGTCATGTTCATTATTCAAGAATTATCCCATTTCTAAAGTCACCTTTACAGACATCCTGTTCTCAGACCACTAGTTCCTGTCCCTGAAGTAGAATCACACAATTGCTCCCACTTCATCAGGGCCTCCAGCCCATTGGCCCTTTCTTTGTCTGTATCTATCAACTCTGACTTCCCTGTTACCTTTGCTTCCCCTTTTCTACATTTCAGATTCTATGATATCATAATGCGCCCAGAAAACCTTTCAAATTACTAGAAAAACATGATGGCAAATAATTTTATCAACAAATCTTCATCCAAATTTGGAGGACTAACCAAATGCCCTTCTGATAATTGGTCTCTTTCCAAATGAAAAACAAAATATCCAGATCAGTTACTGGACATCACAATAATACAAATTAAGTATTTCAACCTCTTTCAAAAACTAATTGGGAAATCTTTTATGATAATTCCTATGCCTCTAGGCCAAGGGAATAGTTTATAGTAATTTACCCTTACTCTTTCAAATTTTTTCCTACTACTAATTGGATATTATAAATTTGAACTATGTCCTAATGTGTTTTGTGCTATGTAAAAGAAAACATGATATTGGGCAATTTATAAAGACAAATTTATTTGTCTTATGGATGTGGAGTCTGGGATTTGGGGGGTACAACTGATGAGACTGTTCTTGGGCATCAACCCAGGGTGGAAGGTGGAAGGGTAATGGGGGAGTGAAAGATAGCCAAATTCTTCTTTTGCTCAGGTCTCCCACTCCTCCACTCATGAGGACTTGAAGGGCCTATTAAAGTTCTCACTTTCAACACTGTTGTATTGGGAATCAAGTTTCCAACAAATGAAATTTGAAGGCTATGTTAAACATTGTAAACTGGAATCTGATCACATTAGCATTTTTAAAACTAAGAAGTATAAAAAAACTTAAGCAAAAAGTGAAAATTAATTTGTAAACTTTTCCCCATATTTATAAGCTTTTATTTATTTCTTTTCTTTGAAAAGTAAATTTATTTCAGGTTAATGTGGAAGTGCAAACAACCAGGTCAAAATATTTTATTTTGTTCTGTAGTATCTCTCTTGTAGTTATGTCCCACACACAAAAGGTGTGTCAAACAGCCTCATCCCATGCCCATTCAGTGAGAGCACTGCTAACCCCTTCTCCTCCCCTTCCCTCATTATTCCTCCCCTCAACTTCAATTGAAATGAGTTTTTCTCCTATGTGTCCACAGATCAGATCATCTACTGGCTTCATATTAATATTGAGAACACTGGATAATTACTTTCCCATTCTTTTGATACTTTACAAAGAAGAATGTGTTTCAACTCTATCCAAGAAATTAAAAAAGATGTAAAGTCACCATCTTTGTTATGGCTGAATAGTATTCTATAGTTTGCATGTACCACAATTTGTTAATCCATTCCTGACCTGATGGACATTTCAATCGTTTCCACGTGTTGGTGATTATAAATTGAGCTGCAATAAACAATCTAGTTCAAACGCCCTTATGATAAAATGATTTTTGTTTCTCCTAGGTAGATGCCTAATAGTAGGATTGTGAGGTCAAATGGGAGATCTAATTTAAGATCTTTGTGGATTCCCCACACTTGCTGCCAAATAGGCTGCATTAGTTTGCAGTATGACCAACAGTGTAAAAGTGTTACCATCTCTGCACATCCGTGCCAGCATCTGAAGCTTTGGGACTTTGTGATGTGGGCTAATCTTATTGGAGGAAGGTGACTATTCATGATGGTTTTGACTTTCATTTCTCTGATGAATAGGGACAATGAGCATTTTTTCCTATGTTTGTTACCCATTCATCTGTCTTCTTTAGAGAAGGTTCTATTCATGTCTCTTCCCAGTTGTAAATGGAATTATTAGCTCTTTTTTTGTTGACTAATTTGAGTCCTCTGTATATCCTAGCTATTGAGCTTTTGTCTGATTCATAATATGCAAATTTTTTCCATTCTGAAGGTTGTTTATTTGCTTTTGCTGTTGTCTCCTTAGTTGTACAGAAGCTTTTCAGTTTAATTAAGTCCAATTTATTTAATTTTGTTCTTGTTGCAATTGCCATGGAAGTCTTCTTCATAAAATCTTTCCCCAGGCTGATATCTTCAAGTGTTTTTCCCACAAGTTCTTCAAGGATTTGTATTGTTCCATGGTTCAAATTTAAATCTTGTTTCCATCTTGAATCAATTTTTATGAATGGTGAAATTTGTGCTGGTCCAGCTTCAATCTTTTCCATGTGGATATCCTGTTCTCCCAGCACAACTTATTAAATAGGGATTCTTTTCTCAACTGTGTTCTCTTGTTTGATTTATGAAAGAGCAAGTGGCTGTAAGATTAGTTTCATTTCATGGTTTTCTACCTGGTTCTAAATGTCTACATCTCCATTTTTTGTGCCAATAGCATGTTGTTTTGATCACTATAGATTTGTAAATTCACTGAAAGTCTGGTAGGAAGATGCCTCCAGCTTTGTTTTTATTACTAGGAATTGTCATGGCTATATGGGATTCCATAGGAAACAAAGAAATATTTTTTCCAAATCTTGAAAGTATGGTGTTGGTTTTTTAATGGGGATTGCGTTGAATCTTTAGATTCCTTTGGGAAGTATAGACATTTTAAAAGTGTTACTTCTTCCCAGCCAGGAGCATGGTCTGTTCTTCCCTTTGTTAACATATTCTGCTATTTCTTTCTTAGGATTTCATAATTATCTTTGTAGAGATCCTTCACCTCTCTTGTTAAGTATATTTCCTAAGTATTTCATTTTCTTTGAAATTGCTGAGAAGGGAATTGGGTCCTTGATTTGCTTCTCACCTTAGCTGACAGTGTATAAAAAGTTTGCTGATTTGTGGACACGTATTTTATATCCCAACACATTACTAAGTTTTTTTTATCATTTTCAGGAGTCTTGTGGCTGAGTCTCTGGGATTCTCTAACTATAAGATCATATCATTGGCAGAGAGCGAAAGAGTCACCTCCTCTCTCCCATTTGGATGCCCTTCATTTTCTTCTTTTGCCTGATTGCATTGGCTAGAACTTCCAGCACTATATTGACTACCAGTGGTGATAGAGGACATACTTGTCTGGTTCCAGTTTTAAGTGGAAAAGTTTTCACTTTTAGTCCATTCAGTATGATATTATCTGTGATTTTGTCAAAGATGGCTTCAATCATTTTAAGAAATGTGCCACCTATGCCTATATTCATAAGTGTTCCTGTTAGAAAAGGATGCTGAATTTTATCAAATGCTATTTCTGCATCTATTGAGAAGATTACATGATCTTTGGTTTTGCTTCTGTTGATTTAGTGAATTACTTTTATGAATTTGCATCCCTGGGATTAAACCTACTTGATTGTAATGTATAATTTTAAAAATGTGTACCTTTATTGGCTAGGATTTACTTGAGAATTCTTCTTCTCAGCTGGTCTGATGTACTTTTTTACTTGGTTATTTCCTGGTTTGGGTATCAGCATTGTGTTTGCTTCAGAGAACACATTGGGCAGATTCTTTTCTTCTGGGTATAATCTCTTCTTCGGGGTTTGATAGAATTCTGCCATGAAGCCAACTGGACCAGGGTATTTTTCTTGGGAGATTTTTTATTATTTCTTTAATCTCAGTGTTTGAAATTGGCCTGTTCAAGAAATCTATTTCTTCTTGGTTAAGTCTAGGGAGAGGGTGTGATTCCAAGTATTGGTCCATTTATTCCATATTGTGAAATTTCTCGGCATAGAGTTTCTTGTTCTATTCAGAGACAATCTCTGGTACCTCTGTGACATCTGTTGTTATTTCCCCTTTATCATTTCTAATTGAGTTTATTGAAGATTTTATTCTTCTATTTTCAGTTAATCTGGCCAAAGGTTTATGGATTTTATTTATTTTTTCAAAGAACCAACTTTTTGTTTCATTAATTTTCTGAATGATTCTTTTGTTTCCAATTTCATTAATCTTTGATTTAATTTTGGTCATTTTTTCTCTTCTGCTTGGTTTGGGATTACATTCTTCTTCTTTTTACATTTGCATATGATGGTTCATGAGTTGATAGATGCACTCTATTTGTGCTTTTCAGATATAGGCATCTAACATGATCAATTTTCCTCTTCAGACTGATTTTGCTGTATCCCACAGGCTTTGGCAACTTGTAGCTTCATTGTTGTTATAATTGAGGAATACAACAATTTTCTCCTTATCTCTCCCTAGGCCCAACTTTCATTCAGCATAAGGTTGCTTAGTTTCCATGCCTTTGTGTCAGGCTAAATGTTTTTATTGGAATTAAAGTTCACCTTTAGAAACTTATGGTCTGAGAAGATACAAGGTATAATTTGTATTCTTTTAAATTTGTTGAGGGTTGATTTGTATTCTAGGATATGATCTATTTTGGAGTATGTTCCATTGGCTGACAAGAAAAATATATATGCTTTAGGTTTGAGATTGTATGTTTTGCATATGTATAGTAAAACCATTTATTCTAAGGTCACATTTAAGTCATTTGTGTCTTTGTTGAGTTTCTGATAAGAGGATCGTTCTAGCTTGTCAGAGAGGTATTTCTTTTTTCTTTTTCTTTTTTCTTTTTTCTTTTTATTTCTTTCTTTTTTTTTTTTTTTTTGAAACAGAGTCTCACTAAGTTGCCCTAGGTTGAGTACTATGGCATCACAGCTCCCAGCTACCTCAAACTCTTGGGCTTAAGTGATTCTCATGCCTCAGTCTCCCGAGTAGCTGAGACTATGGGCACTCACCACAATTCCCCAGCTATTTTTATGTTGCATTTGTCATTGTTGCTTAGCTGGCCTGGGCATGTTGGAACCCACCAGCCTTGGTGTATGGGGCCAACACCATAACCACTGTGCTATGGGCCCCAATCCTGTCAGAAGTGTATTAAATTCCCCAACTATTATGATGTTGTAGGATATCATACTGCTCAGACCAATTAATGTTTATTTTATAAACCTGGGAGTATTTATGTTGAGTGTATAAATATTGTGAATTGAAGTATCCTCTTGTTGTCCTGTTCCCTTGAGCAGGATGAAGTAACCATGGTTGTCTTTCTTGACTTTAGTTACTTGAAATCTGCTTGTATCTGAAAATAAGATTGCAAGTCTTCCTATATTCTGATATTCATTTGCCTAAAATACTATTTTCCAACCATTTACCCTGAGTTTTGTTTTGTCCTTCAAGGCTAAGTGTGTTACCTGGAGACAGAATATGGCTTGAGCTTTTTAGTCCAGTGAGCCAGCCTGTGTCTTTTCAGTGGGAAATTGAAGCCATTAACATCTACAGACAGAACTGATATATATCTGGAGTTCTGTTCATCTTATTTCCTAAAAGTCCATTGTTTAGTTTTATCTTTTGCATTATTGTGGAACCCAGGATTTATCCTTTAGTTTCTGTGTTTATTTTGCTAATGGTCCATTGTGATGGTCAATGTATAGAATAGGTCTATGTATTTCCTATAGCTTGTTGTGGCAAGCTTCCCCAATGTTTGCATATCAGTAAATGATTTGTCTGAATCTTTGGTAATATTTTGAGAAATTTTCATTTATGATATCCTCTAGTAGGGCTTCCATGCTTCTGAGGCATTCTTCTTCCCTTTCTGGGATGCCTATATCTCATATTTTTGAATGCTTCATGAAATTCCATAATTCTCTCAGTGAACGTTCTTCTTCCTCTCTCTATCTTTCTCTTTAACTGCCTGTATTAGCTCAAGAGCTTTATCCTCTACCTTTGAGATTCCCCCTTCTGCATGATCTAACCTGTTATTGATACTTTCTACTACAGCTTTAAATTCCCTGATTGACTGCTTTAATTCCTTAAGCTCCACTATATTCTTTCTATATTCTTCATATTGTTCAACTTTTATTGGATTCTGTTTTTGGATTTCCTTTTTGGTTATATTCCACTTTCTCAACAATTTCCTTCACTGTTTTTACCATCCATATTTTAAATTCCCTTTCTGTCATTTCTAACATTTCTTTGTGGGTGGAATCCTCTAGAGTAGCTAACTCATGCTGCCTTGGGGTGGTTGCTTTGTTCTGGTTTTTCACGTTTCCAGGATTTTTCTGCTATTTCTTCCTCATGGGTGTTTCTTTTTCTCTGTTTCCTTGTCCTACTTTTTCCTTTCACTTCCTCCTGCTCTTTAATTTACCTCTGCCCTAAGCTGTTGAAGTATCCTTTTGGTTCAGGACTAGAATGAAAAGAAGAGTGAAGAGAAAGATAAAAAAGAGAAAAGAGAAAGGAAAGAGGGGCGTAAAAGAGAAGACTGACAAAAAAGAAGATAGGAAGAGAAAGAGAGTGACAGGAGTAATAGTGGTAGATGGTAGGGTACTAAGACCCACACCAACAAATTCCATCCTCTGTGAGAGAGGTTTGGGTGGGTCCCTCGAAGCACCAACGAGTATGGTGCTCATTTTCAGCCCCAGAAGACACAACACCCCACTTCTACCAAATATTGAAATAAAACAAAAATACTGTAAGTCAAACCAATTAAACAAACAAAAAACCTTAAGGGATAAAATTGGGGGGAAAAGGAATAACAGGGCAGAACAACTAGCAAAAATGAAGCCTTTATTCTTAAAGAAGTAAACAATGGAAAATTATAATTACATGAGAAAAAAGAAAAAAAAAAGAAACAGAGAAATCTATGTGGGAAAAGCTGGAAAAAAATTTTTTCATTGTCGGGGATTCATGGAGGGTACACAGAACAGGTTACATTGATTGTTTCTGTCAGATAATGACCCTCTTATAATTATGTCCCACCCCAAAAAGGTGTACCACACCCCTTGTCCTAAAACCCTCTTTCTCCTTCCATTTCTCAGCTCTCCCCATCCCTCACCCCCCCACCATGTACTAACACCTTAATTGTCTGCATATGAGAATTGAGTACATAGGATTCTTGCTCCTCCATTCTTATCATGCTTTACTAAGAATAATGTGTTCCACATCCATCCAGGTTAATACAAAGGATGTAAAGTCTCCATCTTTTTTAGTGGCTGAATAGTGTTCCATGGGATACTGCAGCTTGTTGATCCATTCCTGGATTGGTGAATATTTAAGCAGTTTCCACATATTAGTGATTGTAAATTGAGCTACAGTAAACAGTCTAGTGTAAGTGTCCCTGTGGAAAGGATTTTTTTTCTTCTGAGTAGATGCTCAGCAATGGGATTGCAGGATCAAATGAGACATCTAGGTAGAGTTCTTTGAAGGTTCTCCATACTGCCTTCCCAAAATGTATGAGTTTGCAGTGCCACCGGCAGTGTAAGGGTGTTCCCTTCTCTCCACATCCATGCCAGTGTCTATAGTATTGAGACTTTGTGATCAGAGCCGTTCTCACTGGGGTTAGATGATATCTCAGGGTGGTTTTGATTTACATTTCTCTAACAATTACTGACACTGAGCATTTTTTCATGTTTGTTAGCCATTTGTCTATCTTCTTTAGCAAACTTTCTATTCATCTCTCTTGCTCAGTGATGTAAGGGATTGTTGGCTCCTTTTAAGTTGATTAATTTGAGTTCTGTAGATCCTAGTTATCAAGCCTTTGTCTGAATCAAAATGTGCAAATATTCTTTCCCAATGTGTAGGTTGTCTGTTTGCTTTGGTTGTTCTCACCTTTGCTGTACAGAAGCTTCTCAGTTGCATCAAGTCCCATTTGTTTATTTTTGTTGTTGTTGCAATGCAATGGAAGTCTTCCTCATAAAGTCCTTCCCCAGGCTGATAGCTTCCAGTGTTTTCCCCACACTTTCTTTGAGGATTTTAATTGTTTCATGCCTTAGATTAAAGTCTCTTATCCATCTCGAATTGATTTTTGTGAATGGAGAAAGGTGAAGGTCAGGTTCAGTATTTTACATGTGGATATCCAAAAAAACTTTTTAAAGGAAAGAAAAGTTATGTATATCTTGCTGTACATTGCCTGGGCAAAGATGATCTGGGGTATGACATACTAATCACAATACTGATTACAACTGTTTTAGATAGAGACTGGAAACCTCTGTCTTGCCAAGCAGACTTGGTGCCATCTTCTTGACTTCTTTGGCATAAGTCCCCACATAATTGTGTGCCTGAAACTCTCCTCAGCCTAATTAATAGAGCCGCCTTGACCTTAGCAAGTGATGTGTCTTGTCTATGGTGTGGCTTTCCCAGGAATGCATGTGTTGCTCTCATCTCCCCAGGAGTGGCTGCCCCACTTATCAGGTAGGCCAGAGCTAGCTTCACACTAGGACAGTGAAGGCCAAGCCTACAAGGCAGCTTCCCCACAGTGGCTGCACCCAGCCTTCTGCTGAACAATGAGTGCTCTGCTGTGACCAGAGGGTAGGTCCCAGCCCCTGGGTGCTGTTCAAAATCACTCACTTGCTTTTCCAAGCTCTCCCAGGGTAACTCACCCAAAGCCCACATCCAAAATAAACAAAACAAAACCTGCAGGGCAAGCCTTCTCTCTCTGCAAAGTATTGCCACTGCCAGCACTGCAGCCTCTGCCAGCATGCAAGTACTTGCCTCTTTTCCACTGCTTCTATCCTAATCTTGGGGTCCTGAAGTCTCCCACTGCTTCCCTGTGCCCCCAAGGGATTTTTTCTGGGCAGAACCCACAATCTAGAGGTACTTGGAGTCTTTTCTCCCCAATCTCACCATGCACAGCTGCAAAGAGGCTATCCTTAGACACCATCTTGCTCTGTCCCCGTGATTCTTTTCTCTAATCATTTTATTCAGTATTTAAGTCTATCATTTAACTTTATACCCTAATTCTTCTACATTTTCTCATTGGTTCTTTGGACATTATTTTTTTTTTTATTCTGTAAGAAGCAGTATCTTATCACATCTCTCAGGATATCAATTATTGTTTTTATTACTTGTTGCAAATTTTCTTCTGTTCCCTTCATTCTGGTTCCTTGGCCCTTGCATATTGACTCCCTTTTTCATGGTGAGCTTTAGGATGTCATACAAAATGAAAAGCATGGATTTGAGACATGCTTACTTACCTGCTTTTGACATCACGTTTAAATTTTGTGTGCTTTGCATCTCAGTGGATAAGTACGCACATATCACATATAGTATCTACCTGATTGGGTTCTTCTCAGCATTGAGTTAATATATAGGAAATGTTTAGAAAACTACCTGCCAGATACATTATATCTTAATATAATCTGATAATCCTATATTCAATGATCCTCTCATATTTTGCTAGAATGGCTTTTCTTAATGTCTGAGGGGCCATGGCCATTCTTTTTTGCAAGGTACAAAGACAATGGCTGGACACTATGTGTAGACGGTGAGTAGGTGGGTAGGCCAGGTGAAGTGTAGGACTTTATTCTGTGTTGATAAGTGTTAAGTCAGTTTACCTGACCTCTATCTCTCCATTCCTGGTTGGAATCCATACTTTACATTTCAGGGACAAAAATACTATGTAGTAGTCATAAGCACAAAAAATAATTCACTTTTGCATTTTTTTCTTACTAGTGGCATCACTGGTAAATTAAAACTACATATATAATTTCGTATGATCCTGAGTTTTGAGCACTAAAAATGAATTTACATTAGGTAAACTCATCTCAACTAACACAATTTTGGTCATACAGGTCATGTTACAGAACATAAAAATATTTACTGTGACCTCTATTTGACAATCTGTGCAATATTAGCTAATGGGGAGAATGAATGGTAATTCAAATAAGGAGCAGAGCTTATCACCTCCCTCAAGCCTTCTCCCCTTTGCTCAGGAAAGTACAGCCCCTTCAAGCGCAGGAGATTAGATTCCTGCAGACACAGCCCCAATTTGCTACGTGCTCATCATGCACAGACTTTGGCCTAAGTGGCAGTGAAGACATGGGCACTGGCTGCAGAGGCTGAGCACAGCCTGGGGGGGCTGCAGTTCCCAGGCAGGTGCTACCTCAGCAGGGAGAGGGTCAGGAGCAAAGAGTGGTAGCAGGATCGGGAAACAAATTTCCCAGGTTCCTTAAAGGTCCCTAAACTGGTATTATGCAAGGTCATTAGACTGTTCTAGAGAGCAACCCTCCAAATTCAAATCTAGGGTTGGATGTATAGAGTGTTAGGATTACAGGAGTGAGCCATCACAATTGGCCTGTTTTATTATCCTTGTTTCTGGACAGACTGAGTTGTATATGCCTTAGGCTATGATCTTACTCTGGAATTCTCATATTGGGTTAGAAGATAAGGATTTGAACCAGTGGAATTGGGCAGAATTGTGAAAAGTGAGACTCAAGATAGGAAAAGTTAGACTTCTGCATTAAATTAATGTTTATTTCCCCTTTTTTGCACAGTTTGGCCATCAAATACAGGGACAGACAGCACTGCTGGAAGGCTACTCATGTTGGTCATCTTCTTCCAGGCTAAACATTTTAGCCTTGCGCAGAGTGATGTCCTTATAGATCCGAAAGTGTTTCAGCCTGTGGTCCTGTGGTTCTGGTTTGACCTAGAGAGGAGGATGCAGGATCAGAAAAACCATATGGGTAAGTGAGCTGAATTGGGTTTGGAGACAATGCACCTGGGCGTAAAACAGGCTTCACTCTGCGGATGTGTGTCTGTGCTGGGAAACAGAGGTGGGAGTATTCATAATAACAGGATGGTGAGTCTGAACAAGAGCCCAGTCATGTAGCTGGACCCTCTACCCCACTGCCCCAACTGGAGGCCACACTGGAGGCTTGTTCCTTTTCTGGAAGTTCATTTCCATCAGGGTAGGAATGTCTGCCCCATGATTCCCAGCTCCTGGATGGGCATCTAGTCTTCACTAGGCATCCAGCACATACTTTTAGAAACAATGACTGAGTGTGTGGAAAGGTCACAAAGAGACCTGAGTACAAGTGATCACTGACATGTAGGTCTCATGCAATCAATACTGTGAAATTAACTGCAAAGATCATCGGGAGACAAGAGGCTGAGCATTTCTCATTGACTGTATCTTCCCCTGTTCCAGCACTGAGGTGGCAGGTACTCTGCCTGTCCAGGGTAAGGTCTTACCAGGTGGCTGGAGCCCTTCACTGGGCTGATCAAGCCTCTTCTGTCCCCACCCACGTCACACTGAGACTCCAGCTTCATGATCACTGAAGGCAACACAACACCTGACCACTTGCTTTGGAAGACATTATCATTTACTACTATGCCAATAATACTAAATATTTTATGAAGGGACTGACCTGATCCAGTCAGTCTTCAGCATAGCTCTAGCTGGCTGTGGTGCAGGGCTTCCCCTGGGGCCCACTTTAGACAGAAGGAGGAAATTTTGTGGCGCAGAGCCCATCAGTCAATCCAGGCAGCAGTCACTAAGTCCCTGCTGAGATTAGAAAGAGGCACCCTGAGGTGCTACTTAGGGGAAAAATTAAATAAGCAGAGAGGGAGACTCCTCCATGTGCATAAAGGTATCTTTCACTGAGGTAGGAATAGGTGGGTCAGGTGGTAAGAGAAAATGCCTACTTAGGACTTGTGCCTCACTACATGGAAAAGTGAGACAGACATGTTGAGGATGACTCCCAGGCTTTGAACTTGGGATAGTGAAGGCCTATGATACTTCTTGCTGAGACAGGATGTTCTGTAGTGTGCTGAGTGGGGCAGAAAGTGTAGATTAGCCAAGCCTTTCACCTGCTGAATTTGGGGTCTCTGGGGATGGTGCAGAAAAGGCAGGTGGGATGGTGTTGGAGGTGAAGGTGTGAAGCTCCATTTGAGGCCCAGTAACATTAAAGGAACTGATGTCACAGGCCCAGATGAAATCCAAGGAATGTGCAGCAAAAACAATGGGGGCAGGGTTGTTTTACTGGGGAAGCACTGTGGGCCCAGAGTCACCAATTCTGAATTTCCTAGACTATATGGGAAAAATGAAACTAAATAATTCTCTCATTAAAAAACCAACTACGTTATAAGAAGCTGTTCAGGGGGTGGAGCAAGATGGCAGCCGAGTAACAGCTTCCTTGTGGCTGGGCACGGTGAGACCGGGGAGAGAGGACTTCAGGCATCTCTGGCAGGTGGGATCTACCCAGGAACTTCCCCTTGGGGACACAGGGAGACAGCGTGAGG
>CAUYRH010166710.1:0-13016 GCA_963574655.1 Perodicticus potto | reverse complement strand
GGAAATGGTTTCAATTTAACTCCATTCAATACAATATTGGCTGTGGGTTTGCTTTAGATGGCCTCTATCAGTTTAAGAAATGTCCCTTCTCTATCAATTTTTTAAAGTGTTCTGATCATGAAGGGATGCTGGATATTGTCAGAAGCTTTTTCTGCATCAATTGAGAGAACCATATGGTCTTTATTTTTTAGTTTGTTTATGTGCTGGATTACATTTATAGATTTATGTATATTGAACCATTCTTGAGACCCTGGGATAAAGCCCACTTGGACATGGTGTATAATTTGTTTGATGTGTTGTTGGATTCTGTTTGTTAGTATCTTGTTAAATATTTTTGCATCAATATTCATTCGCGATATTGGTCGATAATTTTCTTTTCTTGTTGGGTCTCTGGTTTAGGGATCAAGGTGATGTTTGCTTCATAGAATGTGATGGGTAGTATTCCTTCTTTTTCTATATTTTGGAAGAGGTTTATTAATATAGGTACTAGTTCTTCTTTAAAGATTTGGTAGAATTCTGACGTGAAGCCATCTGGTCCCGGGCTTTTCTTTTTGGGGAGATTTTTTGTAGTTGATGCTATTTCAGAACTTGATATAGGCCTGTTCTACGTTTCCACTACGTTCTCACTAAGTCTTGGTAGGTGGCGTGCTTCCAAGTATTGGTCAATTTCCTTCAGATTTTCATATTTCTGAGAGTAAAGTTTCTTGTAATATTCATTAAGAATTTTTTAAATTTCTAAGGGGTCTGTTGTTATTTCATCTTTACCATTTCTGATCAATGAAATTAGAGATTTTACTCGTTTTTTCCTGGCTAGGTTAGCCAAAGATTCATCTATTTTATTGACCTTTTCAAAGAACCAACTTTGATTTATTGATCTGTTGTATAATTCTTTTGTTTTCAATTTCATTTAATTCTGTCCTGATTTTGGTTATTTCTTTTCTTCTGCTCGGTTTGGGGTTGGATTGTTCTTCCTTCTCCAGTTGCTTAAGATGTCCCATTAAGTTGTTAACTTCCTCTCTTTCTGTTCTCTTGAGGAAGGCTTGCAGTGCTATGAATTTCGCTCTTAGGACTGCCTTTGCAGTATCCTAGAGGTTCTGATAATTCCTGTCTTCATTGTCATTTTGTTCCAAAAATTTGGTAATTTTCTTCTTAATCTCATTTATGACCCATCTATTCTTCAGCATAAGGTTATTTAGCTTCCATGTCTTTGTATGAGCATGTACACAGGCATAGTAAATTTGCATGCTTCTATAACATGGATCCTTTTGGATATGTGTCTAAACAGTTCCTTGCAATAGCTTCCAACTTAAGTGGCTCTATCCAGTTTTGTAAGCTATGTTGTTGCTTGGGTAGCAGTGATGTACAAAATCACAACTGTTGTAAACCTAGTGGCAGGAAACTCAATAGTCATTAGAATCAATGTGCCACATGTGGGAGAACATTTCTCTCTTCGTGGATGTAGGGCTCACAAGTTACTTGTTCCAATAACTTCAGGGACAACAGCCTAAGTGAGAAAAAAGGCCAATTAGTGTCTTTGACCACAACCCTGGATCCCAGCTCATTAGTATGAAGTTACTACCTAGTTACTGTTGATGACATCAAAATTTGTTTTGCCTTCTGAAGTGCAGACCATCTTCACGCTAAGGCCGGAAGGGTTTATTGTTTTTGTTCTTTTTGTGTTTTCAACTGTTAAAAAGAGTGGGATTCTTTTCTCAACACTGAATTCTTACTTAGTAAAGTTGCTTTGTATCTATGGTGAAGGAACTAAGGAAATTTCACCCCAAAATAGTATGATTCCTTTGAATAAAGAATATTTTCAGTGAAAGGGCTTTTTTTTTTTTTTTTTTTTTTTTTTTTTTTTTTGGTTGAGGTTGTCATTTTTGTTTGTCAGGCTCAGGCAGAATAGGCTTGTTTTTAAAGGAAGTTGCCTCACTGAACTTCCTCTCTTAATATCTGGTTAGGCATTGTGTCCAGTGGTGTACTCAATAGCTCTGGTTATTTAAGATGATCAGGAGAGCTTTCCCTCAGAGAATGGAAATACCAACCTATCTGGAAAGTTCCAACATTCTTGACCAAAGTTCCAGGGGTGTCCAGCCTTTTGGCTTCAGTGGGACACATTGGAAGAAGAGTTATGTAGAGCCACACATTAAATTCACAAATAGTAATGAAAACTGATGAGCCAAAAAAGGTCCCTGCATAATTTTTGTGACATCCACCACCACAGATAAGCAAAAAAGTCCTCACACAATCTGCTTAGGGCCTGGGGGCCTGTGGCTTGGACACTCCTCAAAGCCCCAGAAAAGGACATTTTTTTTTTTTTTGAGACAGAGCCTCAAGCTGTCACCCTGGATAGAGTGTGGTGGCATCACAGCTCACAGCAACCTCCAATTTCTGGGCTCAAGCAAGTCTCTTGCCTCTGCCTCCCAGTAGCTGGGATTACAGGTGCCCGCCACAATGCCCGGCCATTTTTTGGTTGCAGCCATCATTGTTGTTTGGCGGGCCTGGGCTGGATTCAAACCCGCCAGCTCAGGTGTACATGGCTGGCTTCTTAGCCCGTTGAGCCACAGGCGCCGAGCCGAGAAAAGGACATTTTAAAACTAGAATTCAATGACTTTTTACAAGTCTGACTGAAATACTTTCATCCTGTGGCAGACTGATGCTGGGGTATCTCTTGAGCTGAGGAGTTGGAGATAAGCCTGAGCAACAGTGAGATACCCCTACTCCATCACAACTAAAATAGAGAAACTAGTGGGGGTATTGTCATGGGTGCCTGTAGTTCCAGCTAGTCAGGAGGTGGAGGCAGGAGGATTGCTTGAGCCCAAGGGTTTGATGTTGCTGTGAGCTATGACACCATGGCACTCTACCCAGGATGACAGAGGAAGATCATTTAAGAAAAAAGAAAAAGAAAGAAATGTTTTCATGCGCTGTGCATTGGTAGAGGTTTGCAGAAATGGTGTGCACATTAAGCTTCAAGCCATATCACAGCTATGTTCTGAGTCCTCAACAGTGAGCCAAGACAGGTGGGGCCATTTCAGTAACCTGAGATCTTTAACGGCCATCGCAGTAGCCTGATATTGTCATAAACCACAGAGCTGGGAAAATATGAGGCGACCGTGTTTGCCCCCTTGTACTGCAGAGGAAAAGACTTTCTATCACCCTCCACTGTAATCTCTGAAGGCAATTGTGAAACTTCCCAGGTGAAGTGCACTGTGCCATGTGGCCTTGGAGGTAAGCAGTTTGACTTACACCTAACCGAAATCACTGCTGGGAAAGACAGTATGAACTCATTTCATGTGCCTTCAAAGAAAGAAAACTGCAGCTGTGAATATCTATTATATATTAGTTTTTCCTCCACAGCAAAGGGCAAGCTCACAGTAACATTCTAAGGTGAATAGCTTATTATTTATGGTGTTGTACTCTTTTGTGACTTTAATAATATGCTCTTACTGTAGGGAATTTAGATAGTGACACAAAATTTGATGACGGAGTCATAAGGCCCTACTTGCAAATGTTTTTACTGGCTAAGGATCTCATGGATCACATAGTTGGCATACACACTCTCCCAGTGAAGGTGGCTAGCTGGTTCAGGGTTCAGCAGACACTGGTTTCCTGTACTGTGTGGAGGTCTTTATGATTATATTCAGTTAATAAGAAGCATTGAGGCAGGGAAAGAGAAGGGACCAGGTGAGAGGAGCTAGTCAGCATCATTAACCCATTGTGAACTCATCAAGTTGGCACTCTGATTTTGAATCAATCATTTACTTCTTTAGCTTTCAAATAAATGAAATTAATGAGTTGTTCCTACATTTGGGGGGTTAAGGATCTTATTGAGAAGCTGATGAATACTGTGAGAATATTTATTTATTTATTCTCAGGCAGAGTCTCACTCTGTAGCCCTAGGTAGAGTGCCCTAGTGGGCTAAGTCCTACTTTTAGTTGACAAGATGTCTTCGTGTTGCTCAGATTGCTCTCTAATTTCTGATCTCAAGCAATCCACCCATTCTGGCTTTCCAGAGTGCTAGGATTATAGGCATGAACCAACAAATCTAGTCATTGTGTAGAGTTTAAAAGTTTTATTTTATACCTATACCTCTATACATCTTTTGCATGTAGTGTTACGTTCTTGAACATTGATAAATCAATAAGCAGTTTACAATCTCTTGGAAAACACAATGTCTACTAGTAAGTATTCTAGGCTGCATTTTTGTTTACTGTGAGATGGGTGCCAGCAGCCTCATCACCCCCATAAGATAGATACCGCCCGCCGCCGACTTGCACTAGGGGCCTGTGTAGGATAAAAGATGAAAGGACAAAAAGATGAGAATACCATAACTCTGAAATGATGACAGGCACCATTACTCTTAGATCGGTCCAGATCGGTCCAGATTGGGCAGAAATAGGACAAGACAAGAACAAATGGGCCAAGTACTGTCATAATAAGAGTTAACCGGCTCGGCGCCTGTGGCTCAACGGACTGGGGCGCCAGCCACGTACACCTGAGCTCGTGGGTTCGAATCCAGCCCGGGCCCGCCAAACAACAGTGATGGCTGCAACCAAAAAATGGCCGGGCGTTGTGGCGGGCACCTGTGGCCCTAGCTACTTGGGAGGCGGAGGCAGGAGACTCGCTTGAGCCCAGGAATTGGAGGTTGCTGTGAGCTGTGATGCCATAGCACTGTATCCAGGGTGACAGCTTGAGGCTCTGTCTCAAAAAAAAAAAAAAAAAGAGTTAACCAACTAAGTGCTGTGTCAAATTGTTTTATTTATCCTTTAGTTGCTAGACCTGCATTATATTACCTTATTGTTATTGAAGTGCCCTTTATGTTACCTAGTGACTAAATCGCTAAATTGCAAGGTTTCCTTCTGTAAAAGGGGTCATCGTGACCCTGTGGTTGCTTTTTGCTTCCTTTGCCAACTTTCTTTTTGCTTCTAATTGCTAGCTTTCAGCCCACTTGTTTGGCCCCTTGCCAACTTTCAGACTAGAAAAACCCCAACTTCAGACCCCTCAATGCTCTCTCACGTAGTCTGCTTTAGGTTTTGCTGAGACAGCCCCGAGGTTAATAAAAGACTACTTTTTGAAATTCTAATTTGAGGGCAGCGCCTGTGGCTCAGTGAGTAGGGCACCGGCCCCACATACTGAGGGTGGCGGTTTCAAACCCAGCCCCAGCCAAACTGCAACAAAAAAATAGCTGGGTGCCGTGGTGGGCACCTGTAGTCCCAGCTACTCGGGAGGCTGAGGCAAGAGAATCGACTAAGCTGGAGGTTGTTGTGAGCTGTGATGCAACAGCACTCTACTGAGGGTGACAAAGAGAGACTCTGTCTCTAAAAAAAAAAAAAAAAACCAAAAACTGAAATTCTAATTTGAGTCAGTGGTTCTTATCTTGCCCCATAACAATCTTGGAGGCCCCACCAAGATTCCTGGGTTTTAATCCAGGCAACAGCCACTGGTTGTGGCTAGGGCACAAGAGCCAGTTTTCGCCTAGGAGGTAGCTGCTGAGAATTTCTCAGCCCCTGGTGAATGACTGACTCTGTCCCCCTGCCCCAACCTACCAAATTGATTGACTAAATTTGGGCACTAACGGAGTCATCTGGTCTGGAATTCTTACCAGTAAGTCTGTTTTGGGACACTTGAAGGCTGGACGCAGCTATAGATTGGGGTCATCTGTCTGTCTGTCTGTTTGCAGCACTGTTCTGTTCTGGGACCCCTGGAGGCTAGATGCAACTGGCTGGATGCAACCATAGATTGGGATCGTCTGATTAGGCTGTTCTGTTCTGGGACACCCAGAGGCTGGACACAGCCGTAGATTGGGTTGTCTGCATCCCTTCATTGGGTTGTTCTGGTTTTTGTAGTTGACTGTGCTGGTTCTGGTTTGTGTGTTTTTTGTTTGTTTGTTTGTTTTTGTAGAGACAGTGTCTCACTTTATTGCCCTCCGTAGAGTGCTGTGGAGTCATACAGCTCACAGCAACCTCCAACTCCTGGGCTTAGGCGATTCTCTTGCCTCAGCCTCCTGAGTAGCTGGGACTATAGGCGTCGGCCACAATGCCGGCTATTTTTCTGTTTTTGCAGTTTGGCCGAGGCCGAGTTTGAACCCGCCACATTCAGTATATGGGGCCCGTACCCTACTCGATGAGCCACAGGCACCACCCTGGTTTGTGTGTGTTTTGTGTTATGTGTATGTGTCCCTATTAAGCTGTTCTGGTATTAGCAGTCTTCTGGACTGTTTGGATCTGCAGGCTGGTCCTGGTTTTGTGTATTTTGTGTTTTTGTATGTTCTGTGTTTTGTAGGAGTGAGAGAGTGAAAAAGTTTGGATGTGATTCCACGGCCCTGAGGCTATGGATTCCGAGTGGGCCTCTATCCATGGTTTCATGACTTTATCATATGGCTTAGTGGCAGGCCCCTTGGGGCGACCTGGAGCGGTGTTTATACGTCTCCGCCTATGCCAAGATAGAGTTTCCATCCCTTCTGGGACATGGCCCGGAAGGCATTTGAGTGGGAGAGAGACGCGGCTCTGCGCCTGACTGATTTTGTGTCTGTCTGTCTCCTCTATCTGTCTGTCCCCTTTGCTCTCCGTCTGTCTCCTCTGTTCTGTCCATCTGTCTCCTTTTTTCTCCATGTCAGACCTATCTCTCTTCTGCAAGTTTAGATATCAGGAAACTCTCTAGGAATTTCATCCTGTGGAAACTAGCCGTTTTACCTTCTTTCTCTTATGTCTCCTATGTCTCCCATTGCTTTTGACATGGCTTTCTGGGTGAGAGTTGGACTTTACTGTATAGTGTTGCTCTGGAATCTTGGTCTGTTTTGCAGAATGCTGCACTGACTGGCTTCTGTCTTTCTTATATGGCCCTTTTGTACTTCCTCATTTTTTATTTTGACACTGTAGCGTAAATGACCCACCTGTCTTTGGGACCCTCTCTTTCCAGCAATTAAAGAGTTAATACGAAGTTTGTTAAAACTGTTCCTCATTTTGACTGCTAAAAACTGTGGCTGCTGTGTTACAAATAGCCTGGAGATAAGGTGCCAGCACTCAGCAGAAGCCCCAAGGTCAATTACTCATTTGTAACTAAAGAAAAAGAAAAGTATCCTCTTTACTTTGGAAACACCAGCCGCTTGACATTACTCTGGCTCATATTCTGCCGATCCTCAAGCGGCCTCCAGAAGGGGGGAAGGCTGTGGTCCCTCTGAGGGGAGGCACCCCCTGGAAACATCCCAGTGTCCCCAGAGAACCTGGAGCCCTTAGGAGACCGACTGATGATCACCCTTAAATTCACCTGTGAGTCCACCTCTGGAGGTGAGCCACTTTTTAACATTTATTTTTGGCTCGTGTCTGCAGATGTTAATGTAACTATTGATGGTATTTTTGTTGTGCTTTTTTGTTGTAGATTGTTGTGAAGATATATAACTGTTTGTTGAATTCGTTTGTTGTAATTTATGTAGAGCCCTTAGGAACCTCCCAGGGAAGGCCAAAGAGACAGGAACTCTGAACAGGGACCCTGGGTTGCTGGGCTATTGACCTATCAGAAGCTCTGGGAAGCATGTGGGGGTGCGTGTCAGTAGAACGACCCAACCAGTGGGGAGCCTCAGTTCTACTGGCCTGTCAGGGACTCCCAGAAATGTGTGCTAAAACCCGTCACCAGAAATGTCAATGGAATGAAAGCGGCTGGTGGGGGGGGGGGTTCCAATCAACACCCTAGGTGTTAGATCACCCATAGGCCTGTTAAAAAGTATATGAGAGTGTGTTCTGGTACTGGTTCTGAGAGTATGGAGTGTGAAAGTAAGTGTGGATTATTAAACATTGTTCATGTCAGGTCCGTGTCTGTGTTGTCGTTTGGTGTCATTTGTTCAGTGTTTATTGGAAGATTGGTCTCAGCCTGAAACAAACAGACTTAGAGACATTTGTAAGTGGATTGCAGATCTTTTCTTTCAAGGGACCCTTCAAGACTTTACTCCTTCTGAGACTGCCTTCTTTACTTACTTGTTTTTATGTGTCCTACATCCCTCACCGCCTGGTGCGTCTTTGGTCAGGCAATCATTGGTCTCTTATCCTTATTATTGGCATTGGGCTTGATAGCACTGCCCCCCTGGGCTGGTCCACCAGGGAGCATGTAGCCCTGACTTGTTTTTATCTCTTTGTGGTGACCTTGTTCATACTTCTGTCCCCACCTGGAGTATTTTTCCCAGCTAGTTCTGATTGTTCTTTGTCTCTCTAGCTCTTTGATTCCCCATCGTTGCAGGACTTTGGGCCCCACCTTTTTCTGTCACCTGGGGAGGATTCTTCTATCAGAGCAACTAGCCCTCGACATGGGATCCTTTCCTTTTCCTAGTCTAAGGAGGTCTCTATTTGCAGGAAGTGAAAACACTCTTGCACCGTATAAAGATCTAAGTGACTTATCCCTTCTGTTTTCCCACTGATTTTGTCTTAAATGGCAGTTTGATTGAAAAATAGAAACTGCCCCAAAATAGCTGGGCGTTGTGGTGGATGCCTGTAGTCCCAGCTACTCGGGAGGCTGAGGCAAGAGAATCATCTAAGCCCAAGAGCTGGAGGTTGCTGTGAGCTGTGACACTACAGCACGCTACTGAGGGTGACAAAGTGAGACTCTGTCTCTAAAAAATAAAATAAATTGAAGCTGCCCAGTTTAAGAAATGAGTTGGAATGTGTGCATGTGAGTGCTTGGAGACTAACTGAAATGAATAACAATATACTTCTTAGTGATCTTGAGAAGGCAACAGGCAGCTATTAGAAACTCCCCTAAAGATAAGAACAAACTACACTGAGCTAAAACAACCTTGAAAAGAATTCTGTAACTAACAACAAGACCATGGTTTGTAACATCTGTAGCTATAACTATGTAGCTGATATTAAAACTGAAGAGGAAAAGAAGAAAAAAGTATAAAAGAGTTTGGAAATATGTTCCCTAGAACTCAGCATTTTATGCCTTGAGACACCTGAGTTCTTGCCAGCAATTAAAGGTTCCTTCCTCTACATTGTTGGTATAAGTATCTGTCTGTTTTAATTCACTGTTTTCCTCCAACATTCTGGTTCCCTGATGGGGGTGCTCCCCAGCACCCTGACTGACACCATTCCTTAACAGCCCTCCTGTGCTGATTACTTGGAGATGAGAGCTTCAGCTGAGTAATGGGTAAGTCCCACAGCGGTCCTCTGTGACAGCAGCTCACCATTAGAGGGATGAACATACAGGGGAAGAGTAGGCTTCGACAATGGGCCTACTTTTGTAACTCCATCTCTGAAGTAGAACATAAACTACACCCCCCTGTGTATTCCATAACTTTTTTGCCTCTGGAAAATGAAGTTTAACTACCCTATCCCACTGTTCATATAGAATCTTAAGGTTAAGTTAAACACGTAACTCCTTTAGCATCACAGACTTTTAGAGAAACTTGACTGAAACTTTGTATCTGATTTTCTTTTTTCTAAGTTTGGAATTAAAAATAAAAGGAACCAGTAAATAGGGAAAAAGACACGGATATAAAGATGTACTTTTAGTAAGGAAAGGTAAAAGAAAAGAGAATAATTTTGGGTAAGAAAAAATCTTGTGTAAAAACTTTTTATCTTAAAGCAACTGGTAGTTTTTACAAAAGAGAGATTTAAGACAAAAATGAAGGATTTTAAATTGATGAATGGTGGTGAGTGTAAGTTATAAATGCTTATGAAGAATTTAAAAGGAATTTCAAAATGTAATAATTTAGTTGTTTGAATTGTTAGGGAAACTGAGTCTCTGTCAAAGAAAAAGATCTTGCTTTTTAAACCTTCTAATTATCAGTTTGACAGAATGAATAATTGGCTTCATAGTAAACTGGGATTCTGCTTTGTAGGAAATATATTTTTGAGAGTAAGAGAAATTAGACAGAAAGGAAAATGGCATTGGATAAGGAAAGAATCTTGTCTAATAAATTTGTCCTGAAAAAAAAATGTTTATATAAGAAAGTGAAAGGCAGGTCAAAAGTTAAAGAAAGTTTAGAATATTTTTAAATTGTCTGTGCTGATGAAATAAAGCTCATAAAAGGGAATAAGTTTACTTGTGATCCAGTTAACTATGTATTGTCTTTAAAATCTTTTGGCTTGTAATCTTGTTTCAACAAATGTTTTAAGACTCTGATATTTGACAAACCTTCCAAAGTCAAAACTAAATTCGGAGCTTGGCACCTGTAGCACAGTGGTTGCGGCGCTGGCCACATGCACTAAGGCTGGCAGATCTAAACTCAGCTGGGCCAACTAAACAACAAAAACACAATTCTAAATTTGGTCTTTTTGAAATATTAAAACCACTGAAAACCTGAGGAAAACAAATTAGACTTATTTGATTCATTAAAATGTATAAAAACTGTCAAATATGAAATGGTAATTAATTTTATATGAATTATGGTTATATGCATGTTCCAATATTATAAGACATTAGTCTGTCCTAACAGATTTATTTATTTATTTTTTGGTTGTAGCCCTCATTGTTGTTTGGCGGGCCTGGGCTGGATTCAAACCCGCCAGCTCAGGTGTATGTGGCTGACGCCTTAGCCCGTTGAGCCACAGGCACTGAGCCTAGTCTGTCCTAAAGTATAAAATATTGGTCTGTCTTAATGTCTGTTATCAGTAATAATGTTAATTCATCTAAAAAAAGGGAGAAGGGTGGTGCCTGTGGCTCAAAGTAGTAGAGCACTAACCCCATATGCCAGAGGTGGCCGGTTCAAACCCAGCCCCAACCAAAAACCGCAAAAAAAAAAAAAAAAAAAAAAAAAGTCTATGCCTGGGAACTAGAGAGAGGTTATTAATGATGTTGTTCATCCTGTAAAGCTACTCTGCCACCTGGTGTCCTGGAAATATATTGTAACATATTTATTTCTTATTTCAAGACACATTCTCTGTTGCCCTGGTTGAGTACCATGGTGTCATAGCTTACAGCAACTCCAACTCCTGGGCTTAAGCAATTGTTCTCAGCCCTAATTTAACAGTGTTAAAAACTACCAGCAGGGGTGGTTCTTCATCACCTAGTACAACACCTAATCCTAGTACTCTGGGAGGCTGAGATGGATAGATTGCTTGAGCTCAGGAGTTGGAGACCAGCCTGTGCAAGAAAGGACCAAAAGGAAAAAAAAAAAGAAAGAAAGAAAAAGAAAAAGAAAACTTAACCTGGCGCTGTGGTGGACCAGGACTATTTAATACTACTATTTTTCCAGAGACTATTCACTACTTCCATCAGGCTGGCTACAAAACAGAAATGAACTTTTGCTATTACCTGCTGCAAGTCAATGGAAAATACTTAAAACTACCTCAGACTTGCTTGGTGTCCGTACCACAGTAGTTATGACGCCAACCACATACACCAAGGATGGTGGGTTCAAACCCATCCTGGGGCCAGCTAAGCAACAATGATAACTGCAACAAAAAATAGCCGGGCCTCTGTGGCATGCCTAGTTACTCAGGAGGCTGAAGCAAGAGGGTTGCTTGAGCCCAAGATTTTGAGGTTGCTGTGAGGTATGATGCCATGCCACTCTACCCAGGGCAACAGAGTGAGACTGGAGACTGTCTGGAGAGAGAGAGAGAGAGAGAGAGAGAGAGAGAGAGAGAGAGAGAGAGAGAGAGAGAGATCTCTAACGTTTTATTTGGGAAGAAAGCATTGCAATTTGGGAGCATTCAGGCAGACTGAGTGGTCTTCAGTATGTAAGAGGAAGAAAGAAAAGGTGGAGGGTTTTATACAAAAGAGGAAAATTGTATGTCATCTTTGGAGACAGTTTATTGGTATTATTAAACCTTCGAGGAGTTTGAAGGCTTCTATTGGTGGGCAAAGGCAGTGAGCAAAATTAGTTCTAGAGTTGCAGTAAGTTACCTCAGCAACTACAGATCAAACTGGTCTCAGGGTACAGTAAGCAGTTTTAGTAGCCAGGCTCACACAGAATTAACTTTGGCAGAGTGATGTGATGTGGGCCCATTGCTTTTACCCCTTGGCTTCTGTGTTTTTTGTTTGTTTGTTTGTTTGTTTTGAGACAGAGTCTCAAGCTTTTGCCCTGGGTAGAGTGCCGTGGCGTCACAGCATTTAGCAACCTCCAACTCTTGGGCTCAAGCGATTCTCTTGCTTCAGCCTCCCAAGTAGCTGGGAGGGCCACAATGTCCAGCTATGTTTTGTTGCAGTTGTCATTGTTGCTTAGCTGGCCCCAGGATGGTTTTGAACCCGCCACCCTTGGTGTATGTGGCTGGCACAATACTCATTGTGCTACAGGCGCTAATCAAGACTGAGGTAAAGTTTTAAGTATTTTCCATTGACTTGCAGCAGGTAATAGCTAAAGTCCATTTCTGTTTTGTAGCCAGCCTGATGGAAGTAGTGAATAGTCTCTGGATAAAGCCCATTCCTTTTATTTTTGGGTATATGCACCTGCATGATTCCCAAGTGATCCTTCCCACATTAGGGGTGCCACAAGGGGAATTTTTCCCTTCTGTGCTGCCACTTTAGCCTCTTTATTAGCAAGTTGGTTACCTTCAGAAATCTCATCTAAGGTCTTTTGGTGTCCCTTACAATGAATAACTGCCACTTCTTGTGGAGCATGAACAGCTTGTAATAACATGTCTATTTCATGATGCTTTTACGGGGGGGCCATTGGAAGTTAGGTATCATCTTTCCTTTCACATGGGAGCATGGCATGTAAAATGAGGAAGGCATATTTTGTTTGTTTTTGGGGGATTCATTGAGGGTACAAGAAACCATGTTACACTAGTTGCATTTGTTGGATAAAGTCCCTCTTACAATCAAGTTTTGCCTCCAAAAGGTGTGGCACACACCAAGGCCCCAAGACCCCACCCCCCTTGCTCCTTCCCCCTCTCTGCTCCTCCTTTCCCCACCCCTCCCTCATTCTTTCTCTCTCTGTTCTCCCATTCCCTCACCCCCACCATGTCAATAATTGTCATTAATTGTCCTCATATCAAACTTGAGTACATGGGATTCATGCTTCTCCATTCTTGAGATGCTTTACTAAGAATAATGTGTTCCACTTCCATCCAGGTTAATACAAAGGC
>CAUYRH010166709.1:0-41528 GCA_963574655.1 Perodicticus potto | reverse complement strand
TGGAGAACTCTCAAAGAACTCAAGCTAGACCTCACATTTGATCCTGCAATCCCACTACTGGGCATCTACCCAGAAGGAAAAAAATCCTTTTATCATAAGGACACTTGCACTAGACTGTTTATTGCAGCTCAATTTACAATCTTCAAAATGTGGAAACAGCCTAAATGCCCACCAACCCAGGAATGGATTAACAAGCTGTGGTGTATGTACACCATGGAATACTATTTACCCATAAAAAATGGAGACTTTACAGCCTTTGTATTAACCTGGATGGAAGTGGAACACATTATTCTCAGTAAAGCATCACAAGAATGAAGAAGCACGCATCCTATGTAGTCAATTTTGATATGAGGACAATTAATGACATGGTGGGGGTGGGGGAAGGGGAGAGCAGAAGAGAAAGAAGACGGGGGGTGGGGTCTTGGTGTATGCCACACCTTTGGGGGACAAGACCAAGACACGATTGTGAGAGGGTCTTTGCCTAACAAATGCGATCATTGTAGCCTGGTTTCTTGTACCGTTAATGAATCCTCAACAATAAATTAAGAAGAAAAAAAAGCAAAACAGCAACAGCCAGAGTAGTGAAAGCTGTACTGAAGGAGCAGAGCAGGCTCCACTTCAAGACTCATGAAGAAGTGGTGGCGCGATGCAGGTGGAAGAACAGACGAACAGACCAACCCGCAGAATAGAAAGCCTGGAAAAAGACACACACAGCCAGCTGATCTCCCGCAAGGGAACAGAGGCAACGCATGGGCCAAAGGCAGCCTTTTTACAAACGATGCTGAAACAACCAGACACCGACATTGAAAATGAAAGATGAACCTACACACAGACCGTACACCCTTCACAAGAATTTACCCAAAATGAATCACAGACCTGAGTGTAAAACACAAAACTATACATCTCCTAGAAGATAACATAAAAGAGTAACTAAATAACCGAGGATTATGTGTGGACTTCTTAGATACGACATCAAAACGATGACTCATGAAGGAAAGAATAAACTGGCTCTCTTAAAAGTTTCAGCTCCACAAAAGACACCATTAAGAGAATAAAAAGACAAACCACAGACTTTGAGAAAATGTTCGCACAAGTTAGATCTGACAAAGGGTTGTTATCTAACACATACAAAGATCTAAAATTCAAGAAAACAATCTGAGTAAAAAATGGGTCAAAGACTGACATCTCAGCAAAGATAACAGAGTCGGCAATAAGCGTATGAGAAGATACCCCGCATCAGAGGGTCAAACGCAGCGCTGCAGGTGGTCCGGGACGGCTGTGGATCAAGACCAACGCAGATCATAAACTCACTTAAAACATTATAAACAGTGTTTGTGATTTTTGGATGAAACTTGTTGTGTGGTTATCAAATAGGAACTGTGGATGACACGTGTCCTGTCGGTCACGGCACGATGTCACATGAAGTAAACACACACACACGGTCAACTTCTGTGCCTGTGTGGCTGCTGTTTTACCACAGCGTTCAGCGTCCCCGTGTGTTAACTTCCAAGCCCAGGCTGTCAAACTGACACCATCGGATGTGGTGACCTCGTGAGGTGGCTGTTCATATTTCCATCTACCATGGCCATTAGGGATTGAATGTTATTTAGGAGTCAAGTAAGCATTCTTTTTTGATTATTAATGTACTTACACACCTCAGGGGCCCCTCACACATTGCCCCGTGCTTTCCAATCAGCCTCCACCTCACCCTGCATCAGCAGCCATAATGTGGAACACCTAAACCTTGCTCTCTACTTTCCTGTCAATTTTCATAATAGGAGCATAGTCCTGTCTCTATTATTTTAAGCCCAGCGTGGCTCCTTTAATGTCTCAAAAGTAAAGAGAATCCAACAAAAGAAAAATTACAGATGAAGGAAGATTATTTCGTGGAAAGTAGACAGATGACTACTTTGTTGTTGAGGCAAATCGTAAGGCACTTTGCTTAATTTGCAGGGAATTTGTGCGAGCATTGAAAGACTCATTTAAAAAGGCATTATATGCAAAAACATGCTGACAAATTCAATGCATATAAAAGACAAGATAGCAGAACTATCAGAAAGTCTGTCTTCTCAACAAAAATTTTTTTTAAAAGCTACAACTCACATGGATTCCATTGTAAAAGGTAATTATGTGGTAGTATATGTAATATTAAAAAACAAAATTCACTGGTGGTGAAAGCATGGCAGATACAATCTGCCCTGAAAAAGTAGGGACTATTTCTAAAATCAAATCAGCTTGTCTCACTAGACTACAGCCAGGAGAATTAAAGAAATCAGGAAATCTATTGCAAAATGTTTGGAGAGTAAAGCTACTAATTTTTAATTTTATGCATTGGTGATGGATTAGCACTGATGCTACAAATACTGCTCAACTTGCCATTTTTATTAAAGCTATTGATGACAAATATGATGTCACTGAAGAAAAGCTTTCTTTAGCGCCATTAAAAGACACAACTAAATCAGATTACACGACGCAGTAAAATAACATGTTAAAGCAATTTTCTTTGTCTACGATTAACATATCTGACATAGTTACTGATGGTGCCCCAGAAATAGCTGGTAAAAGAGAAGGACTTATAAAAGTAATAGAAGATGATGTATTTGCCACCAAAAACTCATATTTGATGAAGTGCCATTGCATAAATATCAACAAAATTTATGCACAAAAGATTTTAAAATGGTCAACACCATGCAAATTATCATCAATGCCCAATTTCACAAGGGGCCAAGGAATCAAATCATTGCCAGTCCCAGGAATTCCTTAAAAGTATTGGCACTGACTATGGTGACACAATTTACTTTTCAGAAGATGACTAAGTTGAGGCCAAATGTTAAAAAGATTTTATGATTTGTGACATTATCAAATTTTGTATCAAAAACCAAATTTGTGCCAGAACTTGATGATGAAAACTGGCTTACAGATTTATTATTTTTAGTGGATTTAACTACTCATTTAAATAAGTTAAACGTGCATCTTCCAAGTGAAACCCATCTCATCAATACAATGTTTCAAACCATAACAGCATTCCAGATGAAACTGAAATTATGGCACGCTCAAATTAAGCCATGACATGTTGGCTAAACACAGTCCTGTGAATAGCAAAAGATATGCAGCCTTGCTTTTCTATTTGATACAAGAATTTGAAAATAGATTTCAAGAATTCTGGGAAAATAGTATTTTGGTATATTTAAGACTCCGTTTTCAGTTGACACAAATATGTTACTTGCCAGTTTTTAAATGGAATACACAGAGCTACTCTGACATTCAACTTGAAGAAAAGATTGATCATATCTTTACTGGACTTTTACAGGTCCTTTCTTCCCAGAGACAAACATCCCTCACTTCACAATCACTTTTTATTCATGTCACCACTTTTTGGTAGCACCTACATTTGTGAGCAAGTATTTTTAAGAATGAAGCACATTAAAAGTAAAATTAGAACAAAATTTCTTACGAGCACCTTGAAAATTCACTGAAAATTCCAGCTACTTCCATCCAACGAGGTATTGATGCATTAGCTTCTCAACTACAATGTCAAATACCCCACTAGTTTTGTGTGTCCACTTTTACAATAAAAATATCAAAAAAGGCATTTTATTACACAGACATGTACATTTTCTATATTAGTAATCGCAGACTTGGGACCCGCTCAATGATTTTAAAGTACTCTCTAAACAGGCTGCTGCATAATTAGGATTATTACACTGTGGTAGCAGAAATCACAGAACTTTTTGCTTTGCTGCTCATCAGCTTTCGTTCACATTTGTGTATTTAAAGTGTGCCCCAAGACTACTCTTCCCTCAATGTGGCTTAGAGAAGCCAAAAGGTTGGACATACCTTCTCTACATCAAATGTTATCAGGAAAATGTAAATTAAAACACCCCTGAGAAGTCACTGCACATTAGCTCACATTCCCTGCTGGGAATGCAAAGTGGTACAGCCACTCTGGAAAACGACGTGGAGGTTTCTTACAATAATAAACATTCTCTTACCGTATGATCCAATAGTTGTTCTCCTTGATATTTACCCAAAGGAGCTGAAATCTTATGTCTACACAAAACTTTTCCATAAATGTTTACAGCAGATTTACTCATCATTGCCAAAACAGAAAGCAACTGAGATGTTCTTCAGTAGGTGAGCAGATAGACTATGGCAATCCAGAAACTGGAATATATTCAGCGTTACAAACGAAGTGAGCTGCCAAGCCATAAAAAGACACAGAGGAAACATAAATGCACATTATGTGAAGGACACCAGTCTCTGAACCGCACAGGCTACACGCCGTAGAATTCCAACTCTGACGTTCTGGAAAAAGCAAAACTGTGCAGACAGTAAAAAGATCAGAGGTTGACAGAGGTCAGCATAGAGAGAGTGAAGAAACGGCAGAGGTTAGCATAGAGAGAGGGATAAACAGGCAGAGAAGAGAGGAATCTTAAGGCAGTGAAACTACTCTGCGATACAATAATGGCGGATAACACGCCCATGAAACTGCCCTGTGATACCACAGTGGCGGGGACACGCCCGTGAAACTGCCCTGTGATACCACAGTGACGGGTACAGTCCAGTGAAACTGCCCTGTGATACCACAGCGGCGGGGACACTCCAGTGAAACTGCCCTGTGATACCACAGTGGTGGGGACATGCCAGTGAAACTACCCTGTGATACTACAGGTGGGGACACTCCGGTATACTTTTACCAAACCCACAAAGTATACAACACCAAGAGTGAACTCTAATGTAAATTACGAGCTTTGGATAAAGATGTGTCAATGTGATTTCAATGATAACAACTGTACCATTCCGGCTTCATATTATATTGAGTTCATTGTATACTTGCTTTTCCATTCTTGTGACAATTTTAGAACAATGTGTTTCAACTCCATCCAGGTTAATTCAAAAGCCCTAGCAGATGATCTCATACTCACACAAAGGAAAAACTCAGTTCACAATGGGGTTGAACAGGGGGACTCAAGGTGCATAATGTAAGGATATATGGCCCACCTCTGGGGAGCAGGACACAAGTACCACAGGGACCCCAACAAAGTAGGTTATAAATCTAATTGTACCCTCACATTAATCAGAAATTTTCAAAAATTTTCTGATGTTGAAAATGAAAAATACTATGCTTATGTGGGGGCAGAGGGTATATCAAAAATATCTGTACTTTCCACTCAATTTGCCATGAACCTAAAAGTACTCTAAAATTTTTTTTTAATCTAGTTTTGTTTTTTTTTTAAAGAAAGCATAATGTAAATGTACCCATCCCTTCCTATCTTTCAACTCTCAACCAATTAGATCCCCACCCATCTAAACCAAATCCTGGAAGAGAAAAAGCAAAGTGTTGATGGAGAGGTCGCCAGTCTTCAACACCGTCTGTGTCTTTCCACCGCTCCTGCAGATTCTAACATTTCACTTTTCTTACCTACAAGGCCCACTAGGAGTTAACAACTGCGAGGCAGGCAAGAGTCACTGTGGCCCGGAGGTCAGCAAGCTTATTAAATCCCTGTGCCACTACTGGGACTAAATGACACCAACACTGCTCAGTGCAAGGCAGAGGGAAAAGTGATTGAAGAGAAGGAGTTAGAAGAGCCAGAAATGAACAGAAGAATAGGAACTGGGTGAGAATCAGAGGTAAAACGAAAACCTAATACTTGCACATAGACTCTTTGTCCCAGTCTTTCTTATAAGAACAAAATAATCAAGGAGGTATTCGGTGTAATCAAATAATCATTGCAACTGGAAAACTCCTCTAAGACAGAGCACAATCCTGTATTTTTGTAATAGATGACATTCTACTGTGAATATACTGCCCACACCCAGAAGTACTGGTGTAGTCATCCTTTGGCATTTTGTAGACAAGTGCTAAAATTCTGCAAGTATGAAACATATTGACATTTGTTTTTATAATGGCAATGTCCCAAGATAGAATGCGATGTCTTTCATTTTAATGAGCAAGAATTTGGGCTGGAACAAACACATATGACTTAGATTCTCAGTTTTAATTTCTTTTATATATGTGAAATGCATCATTAAACAATCATTACCACATTAAGTCTCAGCCATGCAATTACAGGTTTATGTCCCTTTGCTTTGTAAATGTTTATATTTGAAGGAGAACCAGTGATCACTGAGTTGCTGTAAAAATAATTTGTGTGTGTGTGTGAGAGAGAGAGAGTCTCACTTTGTCCACCTAGGTAGAGTGCTATGGCATCATAGCTCACAGCAACCCCAAACTCTTGGGCTCAAGTGATCCTCTTACCTCTGCCTCCCAAGTAGCTAAGACTACAAGCGCCCACCACCACACTCAGGTAGTTTTTCCATTTTTAGTAGCGATGGGGTCTCACTCTTGCTCAGGCTGGTCTCTAACTCCTGAGCTCAGGGGATCCACTCACCTCAGCCTCCCAGAGTACTAGGATTACAGGTGTGAGCCACCACACCCAGCCTAAAGATCATAAATTAAATGCAAAGACCTAGTTATAATTTTCAAACACTATAAATTGAAGAGAAGTGGTTTCTGCCTCATTTGTTAAGTTAAATTTTGTGCATTATAAATTAACTTTTCTTATCTCAAGAAATAGCCTCTACAATTATTTCCAAGAACATCATATATTATATTCTGTGCCTGTATTTCCCAGAGTTTTTAAAGTGGCACGTGACAAAGGAGACACAGTCAATCTAATGATATAAGGATAGTAAAGCTATGGCATGTGGAAAGCAGGTGAAAGTCTGGTTACCTAACCTGGGGATATCAACTCAAGAAAGGACAGACATACGTACACATCACAGGAATTAGATGCTCTCTTGATAGCACCAGATAGCAAAGGTTTACAATGGATAGGCGTAAGTTAACAAATGCTAACATAAAGTGAAATTTACTCTGAAAAATTACCATTACGTAAAGATAAAAAGGGCTCTATGAATTATTCTGTAAGGATTACCTAGAAAGAATGCCTAGAAAGATGAAAGAAAAAAACTCAGATTTAAGAAAAATGACTCCATGACATTTCCAGGCCTTCTGATCACACTGCCAAATATAAGATCCCTCAAAACGTAACCAGATAAAAAACAAAGGTCCACTGTACTCAGATACACTGTAAGGACTAGTTAACAGCTCAGGTTACTTGCTGCCAATGCCAAGTGGGCAACCACAAAATTTAAGTTACTAATATTTGTTTCCTTTTACTAAAAACAAGGTTTTAATCAAAAAAGGGCTAAGCAAATGAATCAAGAAAACACTAAACCTTCAGTATGGCACCAAACACAGCTCAAGCACTGGTTTCCAACCAAGGCCATTTTCCTCTGATGGAGAACATGGAATAGAAACAATGGGAGGCTGAGGCAAGAGGATTGCTTGAACTAAAGAGGGTGACCAAGTGAGACTCTGTCTCAAAAAATAAATAAATAAAAATAAAATAAAATATTGAGGGTTTTTCTCCCTCTCCCCAGAAAGGTCGGATGTGTTATAATTACCAACTTAGACATATTTATTGAGTACCTACTATAGTTAGAAAAGATTGTTATGTGCCCAGTGCCCAGAACAAACTCAAGAAATCCACTGCCTCACGAGCTGGAGACACATTTAAACAGCTCCAAAATACTTGACTATGGAAAACTAATCAGAAACATTAATATGGAAGGACTATACACAATGCATACTTTTCACGTGTAAATGATATGTAAAATATGATCTCAGAATATAAATTTTGGGGAAAAAAAATTTTTTTCCAGAAGCCAAAAAGCATTATACCAATGTTCAGGCACAGACTTGTCGGGCACAGATCATATGAGCAGAGACTACTTCCTATACGTGCTGTTCAGTTTCTCATGAGCCTTTAATCAGTATGCAAGCATTGGGTTTCTACCAGGCATTAATTTTACCATTCATTCTACCTTTAAGTGCTTACTATGTTCAAGTTCCACGCAGGAACATGAAAACGAAAGTCACGGTCTCGGCTCAGCACCCTTAGCACAGTGGTTACGGCACCAGCCATATACACCCAAGGTGGTGGGTTCAAACCCAGCTTGGATCAGCTAAACAACTGCAACAAAAAAATAGTCGGGCATTGTGGTGGGCACCTCTAGTCCCAGCTACTTGGGAGGCTGAGGCAAGAGAATCACTGAAGCCCAAGAGTTTGAGGTTGCTGTGAGCTATGACACCATAGCACTCTACTGACGGCAACATAGTGAGACTCTGTCTCAAAAAAAAAAAAAAAAGAAAGAAAAGTCACAGTCTCATGTTTCAAGTGGTTCAGAGTACACTAGCCAAGATTAGAAAATATACAAATAAGTCACAATATAATGTAGTTTAAAAATTACCTTAAGACAGAATTTTGAGAGCAATGTGTAGTACTATATTTCATTGAACATTCAATGCCACCAATTGTAAAATATACTATGTTACAATAAAAAAATAGGAAACATATTACTATAATAAGGAATAAATTATTACAATAGGAAAGAAAGAGTGCCAATGAACCCAGATGCATCTCTGATTAGAAGACATATCCTGATTTCATAGATTTTATTTTTTTTAATTTATTTGTTTTTTAGACAGAGCCTAAAGCTGTTGCCCTAGGTAGAGTGCCATGGCATCACAGCTCACAGCAACCTCCAACTCCTGGGCTTAAGTGATTCTCTTGCCTCAGCCTCCCAAGTAGCTAGGACTACAGGCACCCACCACAACACCCGACTATTTTTTGGTTGTAGTTGTCACTGTTGTTTGGCAGGCCCGGGCTGGATTTGAACTCACCAGTTCTAGTGTATGTGGCTGGCACCTTAGCCACTTGAACCACAGGCGCTGAGCCAATTTCATAGATTTTAAAATGTGAAAAAAAATGTATATTAGCATCAAAGAAAAATGATACTAACTAGAAGTGATGAAATTAACAGCTTCCTATATAGAACCGTACCCGGAAGGGAAATTATCCACACTTGACGATTAGCACAATCCTTCACTCAGTTACAGAAATCCTCCATGATACGATGCCATTTCAGCAGCACATTCTGACTTTGAAAGAGATCTTGGAAAGCATCCTTTCTTACATAGACCCTTATTTCGTATGTTCCCTGCCTTTACCATCCTCTAAGAAACAATTACTCCCATAAAAATGTGCACATGTTTATTTATCCTGCATGTTTGGAAATTATGTTTTAAGCTTTTAATGATAAAAACTGTCTATGGCCTTTTGAATCCTAGTTCAGTGCCTGATTGATGAATCAGTTAATGATTGACTCTTCAACACATCTGAAACAATCAATAGAACAAGGTTAATGTGATTATCAGGAATGGTGTATAAGTGGTAGGATGGGAAGACAGGGCATAAAAGCACCAAATACATTTCTCAGTTCCAGTTTTACTCGAAACATATCCTGTCAAAGAACTGTTTGCTGGTATTATATCAAAGAGTTATGAATAGCCTCATCACCTGACTTAATAAATTGGAAGGAGCAAATGTACCTGAAACATCAGTTAACATTCAGCTCTAACACCACAAAAGGCAAGGAATACTTGTAGAATAAAACTCCAGACAAATAAAGAAATTTGAACTGGGGATTGAGACTTACTCCCTTAATGACAGCATAAAAGCAAGCAGATGTGATTCACATTTGTATGTGTTTAAAACATGTGACAGGTCACTGGGTAAGAAAATATTTAGATACTGTAGCATCTATAAAGCATTTCAGTTTTACTGTCAGGCTGTCCTGTAAAGAGAACACGAGCCATCCCTGGTATCCCGAAGAGGCAAAAGTCTAGGAGGATGAAATCTGTTAGGGCCATTATTTGAAGAAGGAGCAACATGGAGGTGATGTTCTGAGTTATTGTTCTTAGGAACATCTCCAAGATGTTTCTCATTGACATTGTGGGTGACAGCAGAATTACAAGTTCCCATTTCCTTTGTACCAAGTACAGTATATTGTGTTAAACACTTAAGATATATTATCTCATCTCATTCCCATCACCATCCTTCACTCCCCATTCCTAACATTACCAGTCTTGGTGATTACAGCACCTAAACTCTCTAACCATCCCCACTGCCACTACATTACCTTGGGTCCTGAACGCCTTTAATGTAAACTGCTGAATGCATTTCCCTACAAAACACCTACTCTCAAGTCTCAGTCCTCGTCCAGTTCATCCACGTGGCTGCAGAACTTATCTTGATAAAATGAAGGTCTATCACTCTCTAGCGCCACGGGTTCTAAACCCTCAGCAAAGGATATGAGTCCTTCCCTCCTTGATTTGGTCCCTGCCTGCCCTCAAGACGTAACACTGTGCTCTAGACTCCAGCCACGCAGCACGTCCAGCATATTTTTAGCGCCCTGCACGGGCCTCAGCTCTCCAGGCTTCCCACAAACTCTCAGCGGTGTGTGCATGCATTAAATGAATGGGCGTCACGACAACCCAGCTTAGCTCGATTCCACTGGTGACAGTTGATCAAACTGGACGAGCCAACTCACACTCACGAACAAAGACCAAACATAAACACGGAGGCTTCACAGGGCAGCAGAAAGAAAGCACATGAAGTGGCAATGTCAACAAATTTCTTCTTGCCTTTTATTATATCTGACCCTCATTGGATTTTGATCCTATCTGTGCCTGAAGCGTGTCTTATTTCTATAGCTTCATTGAAACAACATAGATCTCTTTGTCTGCCCAGCCTTGAGAGATAATTTTTGAAAATCTAAATTCTTATCTCTTCATTTTAATTGTCACAAAGACACACTTTTACCACATCAGGCCAGGAAACTGAGTAACCATGCTGCCAGCACCCGAGAGGCAAACTAAACTTTCTGAAGCCAAGATGGATTTTTAACACATCTTCTTTATCTGATTTCCCTCTCAAGAATAAAAATTGAGTTAGTATGTATCAGGGAGTGTATTTTCAGTGGGTAAATATGTCTTACGCATGTTCCACTATACTCCGGCTCCTCCTAATTTCTTCCTAGAAATTATATACTCATATGAAACTAGTTATTACGTTTATGGAAAATAAACAAAGTCAGCATTTCAACAGTCATACACATGAGTGGCTATTTCTTTTCTCTTTGCTGAGTATAAGACTGAAATATGTTAAATCTTGTTATACCACTTGGGGTTATCATCTGTTGATTGCCACTAACTCTAATTTTGTATCAGCAAGAAAGAAAATTGCTTAAAAATTCTAAACGCATGTATACATTTGGTGCTCTGCTGTCAAGCTACGCTAGCGTACAAAGCTTTTAGCTAACAATGTAGGTAGTGCTGGATGATACTCAAAGGATCACATCAATTTTTCTAACCAGGTTGTAAATGCAAAAATCAATTACCTCATTTTCAGACAATATTGTTGTAGAAGGAAAAAGGGAAGGAAGGAACAGAGGAAGCAGAGGGGAGGGAAAGGCATTAAATTCTAACAAATGGCACATGGAGGAGCTTAATCAGAGAGAGATTAACAATTGCCTCAAAATCATGACACTAATCAATGGCACTTGCCATTGTTATCTGGATACTATGAAGCATGGACAGACAACACAGTACACAAAGACTGTTCTGAATTAAAAAAACCACTGACTCTGCTAAATCACATACAATACATGGACCACGAGCACTCAAGGGATTATATTCGAATGTCCAGCAAGCTGGCGGGGCCAGGACTGGCTCTCACAACACAGACGAGGTCAACAGTCAATGGCTTGCTTCCTGCTTACCAGTTACTCAGATGTGCTTTCTTCAACCTCTTTTGGGGTGGAAGAACATAATTTAACACTGGATAACTTACTGGATACAAGGTATGTAGGAAGTCCAGCCTACAAATTCCATCCTTAAAAGAGGTTTCTATCTTCAAAACCAGGCAAAGCTTTAGTAGGAGCTGAGTATAATGAGGACACAGATCTTCCCACCGTCTCTTTGCTTACTTCAATTTCTTATATGATTGTCAAGAACAAAACAAAGAAATACATTTTTAGAAAGTCAAGAGATCCAGGTTCTAGCGCCAGTTTTCCATTATTTGGTGACATTAGATAACTCACTTCTTTAGACATGATGGGTGTTCTTTAATTACTAAAAGAGGTGGTACTCTACAGTTCTCTAATTTATGCAAAAAACTTAGAGTTTATATCGCTAGTACTAGATTTCTACTTTATTAAATAAAAAAAAAACAGAATAAAAAATACAGGTAACAGCATATATAGGACTTATTTACTAGAAGACTGAACTCTAGCCAACTCATAAAAATGGTGGTCACTCTTTTTCTTTAGAATTTTCCAAAGGAGACTTTATAATCTCCCCAAGCAGTACACGCATATTTAGAGAAGAAGATGAAGAGAAGGCTGTACAGATTGCTCAAATCAATTCACAGGTAGAATCTTGGATAGCAGAGACCACAAGAAATGTCCTTTTTAACATGTGGGGAGGGAAGTTGAGAAAAATGCATCAGCTCTCAATAAAAAGTATTGAATTTGTACTACAGCTGAATCACGACAGAGAGGATTAGAAACAGAAGGTGAAATTCTGACTTTGGTTTTCTCTTATTAATGCTTTAAAGCACCATTGCCCCAACAGTGTGCTAGGAGATGGTCACGCATGCGCCCTGTAAAGGGGACCCCATGGCCAAATGCAGAGAGAAACAGTCTCCCAGAAAGGAATAAATAATCCATCATTCTGTCTTTGCCTCTTCCCTCTAAAGAGTATCTATTAACCCACCTAAAACAGAAAAGAGCACTCTCCTTCCTACTAAAATACAAAACAAAACCCGATCTAGGTTTTCCTGCAAGTTCCTGCCAGCTCTCTGACTATGTCCCATGCACAAAATTTAAATCTCACTGTAGGCTCCTCAGCCAGGGCAGGCTGCACATTAACAGTTTCACGAATATAAAATGCTTAAATGAAAGGAATCTCCTCTTAGTATTACTCACAACTTTTCCAGAGCATGTCAAATTCACTGCTTAAAGAATGAGATTAAATTAACATTATTTCAAGGATTTTCTTTTTTGCAGATGACGGAAATAAAGTACTATGATATCCTGCTCCAAAATCGTAGATTCAATTATCTACCTATTTTCTGCCTCACCACCCCCTTTGCCCCCTACTCTCAAAAACACAGGAATACACAATTTTGTGATAAAATATCTCAGGTACAAAAAACACAATCACAGCATTACTCAGGCAGCTTCTCTTTACACAACCTGCAGCTTAAAGGAAGGTTAGCAGCATAAAAAAAGTGATGACTTTGAAATGTGTGTCATGAAACAGAGCTATTTATTACCACGGCTGACAAGAATAAGGGCAGAGCCCGTTGAAGCCGGCCGGCACCACTGCTATACATCACGCTCCGGGGCAGCAAGCCAAGACAGAAAGAGTATTACCAAGTTGTTATGGGAACTAAATTGTAGCTGCTTCCATAAAACATCAGCTTTCCATCTCAGGGTCTATGTTGAAAATTCCACATAAGTCAGGGTCTTAACTCCAAATGAGGCAGCGAGGTCACCTGAACCTCCGACACACTACACCGAGAACAAACTGGCTGCTCGGCCTCTGCCCGCTGAACTTCCCCCGGCGACATCAGGACCAAACCAACAACCTGCCCTCGCTGACTTCACCAGCAAATGACGCCATCCACAAAGGGCGACAAGGCAGACAGGCGAAGGGCGGTGAGAGAAACCACAGCGGAACACAGGCTCAGGTGGGTCAACTGCGGTGTCTTCTGCCTTGTCTAAGACCAAGGCTTTGGCGTCCAAGAACTTCAGCTTGAATATCCACCCTCTTCTGCCCACCTGTGTGACCTGGAGAACGTGCCTCTTTTCTCTTATCCTGATCTGTACTATGGATGTGAAAACCGATACCCCGGAGGCAATGATTATGAGCATTGGCGTCAAACAGTTTGAATTTGGCTTTCTCTGCAGCCAACAAGCTGTGTTACTTTAGGCAAGTTACTTAACCTCTCGGAGCCCCAGTGTCTTCAACCATAAAATAAGGATCATACCACCTCCTCCTTAGACTTGCTATGAAGACAACGTAAGACAGGGCTCTGCCTGCAACATAGCAGAAGTGTTGACGCATGGTGGCGATTGCTGCTGTTCTGGTGCTAGAAGTCATTACTACTATGGCAGCCAGAATAATGCCCCCCAAGATTTCCACCATCATAATCCCTGGAGCCTGTGATCATGTTACCTCACATGTCAAAAGGGACTTTGCAGACGTGATTCAGTATCTTGAGAAGGGAAGTTTACCCTGGGTTACCTAGATGGGCTCAATGTAATTGCAGGGGTCCACATAAGGAAAGGGGAGAGACGGAAATGCCAGAACAATGCAGAGGTCAGAGTGAGATTCAAAGATGACACACTGCTGGCTCTAAAGATGGAAGAAGGGACCATGTACCAAGGGATGTGAGTAGCCTCTAGAAACTCAGAAAGGTAAGAAAACAGACTTCCTTCCAGAGACTACAAAAGAAAAGCACCCAGATTGATTTTAGGACTTTTACCCTCCAGAGCTGTAAAATAAGTTTGTGTTGTTGGGGGCTTTTTTGTTTGTTTGTTGAGACAGAATCTCACTATGTCACCCTCGTGGTGTCACAGCTCACAGCATCCTCAAACTCTTAGGCTTAAGCCATTCTCTTGCCTCAGCCTCCTGAGTAGCTGGGACTACAGGCGCCCACCACAATGTCTGGCTATTTTTGTTGGCCGTTGTCATTGCTGCTTGGCAGGCCCGGGCCGGGCTCGAACACACCAGCTTCGGTGTACGTGGCTGGCGCCTTACTCACTGAGCTCTGAGTGCCAAGCCAGTTTGTGTTGTTTTTAAGCTACAACATTGGTGGTAATTTGTCAACAGTGGCAATAGGATACTAATATACTTCCTTATTAACATATTAAATGGGAAAGTATGGGGGAAATGCATGGCACATAAAAGCCACCAAATAAATGACAGATGGTAACTGTGGATGATAATAGCAGTGACTAGGGGAGACTCCATGCCTCTCAGAGCCACCATAACTTTCAAGTGTTTCACGGTAGCTAATTACTATTCCTACAGCAGTCTCCTGCCTCCTACCGTGTATCAAATGGCTGCAGATACAGATGCCATTTCCAACCATTCATTCCTTGAGAATTGCACCTGAAATAGTACAGTTAACTAAAGGAAACCCAAAAAAGTACCCTCAAACAAGTAGCAGCTGAATTCTGAAGATGAACTAATCTGGAGAGAAATTTCATTAGTCCACGGCTGTCTTAGAACTCAAAGCAGAAAAAAATGGCACAGTAGTTTGAAAAGAAATTACAAGAAGTGTGACAAGTGTGTCTACCCGCCTTGGGTCAGGGCTAAAACCATTGCGCCTACAAATTTGATGGCATCTACGATACGCCTCCAGATGATCCGGTGAGGACTTGAGGCACAAGAAATTCAAGAGCTTGCTGAGGAGGAAAAACACAAACAAAAGGAGTGACCATAAAAGATGGCTCCCCTCCCTCTTTCCAGATAACATCCAGTGAGGAGGGAGCATTACAGTCTCTCTCAGCAGCATGCACCAGGCACATCAGCGACACGGGAGGGGTGTTGAGTTCATTCCACTCTACAAGGCACTTGGCCTCCTGCGGCCTGTAGGTTGCATTTGTAGAGGAAAGGGAGCTTTAACTGAGAGAACGAGGCAGACACAGTGGTCAGAAACCACACTCCCAGACCACATGCAGGAAAATGGAAGAGACAGCTGCAATCAAGAGACCGGGGAGGGAAAAGGACAGAGCAGAAAAATGGAACAGAACAAATTATAGAATCAAGTAGGATTATTCACACGAGGGAAACTCATAGGCACGTCAGGGTTCTGTCATTTTCTTGTGTGCTTTCATGTGCCTGCCTGAAAATACCCTTACTTTCACGCTGAGTCCCTGGTCTAAGGTTTCAGCCCTGTAATGATCAACTTAATGACTGTGAAGGGTCAGGGAACACAACCCTGTGGCTTTCCTGGACACACAGGAGGATCGGATTTTTGTTTCTAAAGGCCATGCCTGTGGAACCACCCCTCAACTTACATTCAGACCCAGGCATTTAAAGAAAGACACAGGAAAAAGAGTAGAAGAAATAAAGTATGCCCCAAACGCATCCTCCAGATGGAGAGACAAAATAGGACTTAAAAAAGGAAAGGCATTAACAAGAACATAGAGCCCAAGACAAATACTGTGCTAGCTCACGTGAGATCGCATCCTTTTTCTTCTGCTAGGATTGGCATTTGCCTAACATCTCTGGACATGAGGATGTAGCTTGGAATTCCAACCGAGGGCAAATGGCGGGCAGAATACACTCATGGCCGTCAGACTCTTCAAACTCTGTGCCAGGATCCCTCAGCATCATTGGGTGGGGTACGTGTGGAAGGGAGGGTGGAAAACGGGAATCCTGCTCCCATCCGTGGTTCAGACTGAACTTTTATTTGGTTTACACATTTGAGGTTCACTGATGAAATAATGCTTGGAACCATCTTACTCAGCAAAAGCCACAGAGGACTGACAGAAGGTGACTAGGTGGCCCAGGACGATCCAGGTTTATGCCTGATGATTCACGGTACCTTTGAATGGCACCTCCAGAGAGAGATAATACCTTATACAAGTCCCCAAACTCTAGAGGATACGAATCTGCAAATCCCACTTCCAACCCAGGTGCTTCAGCCCAGGAGCATGCCCCCAACGCATAGTATTGTTCGTATGAGATAGGAAGTGTTTCACTTATTTGCTTTTTGTTTCTATTTATTTCACCAAGGGGGAAGAATACCATTAAAACCTAATAGCAAGCTTGGAAAAAAATTAAACTGTCACTGGATAGTTTCCTTATTTTACACCACACTGAATCTTTGCCTTGGATATTAACCAAACACCACAGAGCTTGTTTGTATGATCTTTCTGAAAAGGTTAGATTGTTTAATTTTTGCTTCCAGTAGAGTTATGCTTTTTAAACTGAAGGGTAAAGCTGTGGAAATAAGCCAGAGAGGTATACCCAAAAATACAAGACCCAGTATTAATAACAGTCCCTATTTCTAGATTTTTAATGTAACAAAAACTATGAAATTGAGTACAAAACCTACATCCAGTTTTAGAATGAAATGGGAAATTTCAAAGCCATTTCCTGCTGTGTCCATAGTGAGCCTCATGAATCTCAGTCATGTGTCTAGACTGAGTCTTATTCCGTTGTTAGGAGGACTGGGAGCTGACGACATTACTGTAGGAGTTCCAGGCCAACTCTTACTAGCCGACACCCTGACCAGCCACGGTAATCACTATCCTTGTCTCAGAATATGACCCGTCTCAACCTCCTTGAAAAGAGCTCTGCCTTTTCTCCAACCCTTAGAGCCAAGTCTCATTCAGGCTATTAACATCTAAGCAGGGCTTCTTGCTAGGCAGTGGAGAGGGAGACTTCAGAAATTCAGTCAAGATGAGACTACGCATTGTTCTACAGTGCCGACTCAACTACATCACACAGCATAGCCCTGCCGCCTCCATAGCCAGAGGCCTGCTTAGAAAATGCAGAATCACAGAGAATAAGTATTACACCAAGCACCTTATCAGTGTACTGTACAACCCAGGATTGCGCATTCCAGGCTCCCAGCACTAAGCCAGTGTGTCGACATGAGAAAATCTTGTAACTACTACTGTCCTAATGCTCAGATAAAACACTACTGGTGGCAGAATTAAAAAGCAAAACTAAGTAGTAGAAGTAGGCAATAAGGAACAAGAACATGATGGGGAAAAGCTATAGCGTATCTTCCAATAGTCGCTTGATTGGAACAGTAAGTTATTTTCTCAACTCCTGTAGCTTTAAAAAAATATTTATTATATATGTTCAGTGTAATCGATGCCTAACTGAGATCTGACTTTCTATTGTACCTGAGCCTGCAGTGTATGTGGGAAGATACCACCTTGGCAACTGCATTGCTTTTGAATTTCCTACTTTAAACCCAAAGATCTGGAAGGAAGAAGACCCTCACACCCATCTCTGGCCCAACTCTAACCTGCCCATGCACATCTTTTTGCCTCTCTGTGCCCCAAGGACGTAAAACATATACTAACTAAAGTTAAAGGATTACGCAAATTAAGATCTTTTAGAAATATCTAAAGCCACATTTACTTATGCGGCTTTAAAGAAGGACCATATGAAAGTTGAATGGTTATGGAAGAGGGCTGGGAAATTTTCCCTGTGAAAACCTAATAGTGTCTAGCAGGAGATTGCTCTTGGCCTCTCTGAGCCTCAGGACATCTGGAGGATGGAGGGAAAAGGTTAATGCAGAGAGAAACATGCAGATTAGTGAGTTTATTGGCAGGAACAGGGGAAGGTAATGGCAAACTAATTTCCTTTCCTAAACACACTCGAATGTTCCCATACTCTTCTTAATGAGAAACTATTTTAAAATTTAAAACAAAAACAAAAAGCACGTGCCCCACACAGATGTGATTTCCAACTGCGGCTCAGGATCAAACCCGGAAATAGGCCAAAGCACACACAGCTTTAACCTTGTTAGCTTGGTTTCCTCAAAGGGCTATTCCATTGGGGTAAAAAAACATTCAGGGATGTGCACTTATAAAATTATTCCTCCCCAGCCATTTGTTTGGCAGGAAAACTTAATAATCTGCTTCATGTAATTTGCTGATTAAAAAGTGGTATTTGATTGAACCCCTAGCTCTACAAAATGATCTTGAGCTGAAGGATACATTCAAACCCTTCCGTTGACAATGTTTCTGTTCAGAATACTCAAGGAGAAGAGGATGAACCTTCCTCTTTCCATAACTTCAACACTTTTAATGGTGTATTTATTCATTTCAGAGGAGGGTTTTTATTAGTGTGTTTCAAGAATGAAAAAATAGGATGACACTTTAAACCATACATTCCTGAGAAAAATGAGCAAATTATTCACAATGGACATTCATAGCGAGAACAGAAACAAAAATTACACTTGGTCCATGTATAACCTACAGAAGATGCTGCACGGTATGACTGTGAGTCACCGTCACTATCGACTGCGCAGAAGCCTAGTTCAAAGGTGAGACCCTAACCCCAAAACACAAGTGGGAGAAAAAGGGCTTCCATTCATGCCTCCAAAACAAAATAAGCAAATAGTGCTTTTCTCTCTTCGACTATCATTACTGATTTTAAAAATGCATAGATTCCCCAATGTCACAGAGGCATAACCACATTCCTATCATGGTTGAGAATGCCCCAGCAGTCATGCAATCCCTGTCCCATTGCCCCAGGAACTGCATGCCTTTCTGAATCATAGATGTCAGTTCAAAAGTAGAGCAAAGTAGCGTATCTGGGTTCTAATTCCACTCTACCACTAATCACTTACGTTACTGGAGTAAAGTAAACCACCAAACTTTAAGCTTCGGTTTAGTCACCTGTAAACTGGGGACAAGTGCATGGACCATGTACATTCCAAACTTAAAGCTACCACATGCTAACTGCCTTTCGGCAAATACTAAAAGAACTCTACAAAGGTAACAGAGCAACAAATACCAAATAACTACTTCCCGTTACCATTACATTACCATAGCAATAGCAAAATAACATTTTGTTGTCCTATTAGAAATTCTCTCTAACCCAATTTGTAGAAAGAGGAAATGATTTGTTGCATTTCATGTATTTTAAGTGCTACCATTTTAAAGATTGTGTTTAACTATAGTACAAAACCGAATTTCATTCACCAGGCCTTTGGGACTCCTCTGATTTCTCTTGGAGATGGTCTGATCCTGGCCACAAGCTATTTTAATTTACTCCCCATTGTCACAGTTGGCTATCATGGCCACTAGGTCCTTGGTCAAATGAATCAGGCCCTTGTGCAGAAAACAAACACACTAGAACCCTGTAAACAGGCAGTGAATGAATCTAGTTTGAAAGTCAGACTTTAAAAAAAAAAAAAAAGAAAAGCGAAAAGACAGTTTGCTGGGATAGCATGTAATTATACCTCTTTATACATAAAGCTAATCAATTAACAGCAAACTGTTAGAACTTCACCAACGGGCTTGATCATTTAGAAGCTTCCAAAGCCGCCCTCTCTAGCATGGACCAGTAGAATGTGTTTCTAGAGGAAACAGAAACTGACAGTTCAATTCTTTCATCTGCCTCTATTTTATCCTCTCTCAGACCTGCAAAGCTTTAATACCTGCTCAAAATACCAGACCTTACATTACTTGGCTATACACACAAGAAATAAAAAGCCGCCTACCTAGGATTCTGACCATAAAACCATTTGCTCACGTGGTGTTCCCATCATGCTCAAATAAAGATGCAAGCACGTTTGCAGGCTGAAATATGAATGGGATTAATTATTCACTGAGCATGACAGGAGGGAAAATAAAATGTAGCACTCTACAATCCTCACAATTAGAGCTCAGCCAATTTATTGTCTGCTGCCTGGATGCTGAATTTCAATCTTTTTATATAACTCACAAAAATAAAAAAAGATCTGAACATCAGGCATACAACACAAATTCTATTATACTGCACGCAGGGAAGACATATAATGAAATCTTTTCCTGGCTACAAGGTCATCCTTCTAATTCATGGAATTCATTTACTCCGTAGGTCCAATTCAATGTGTGCTCCTTTGCAAATAAATCCATACAAGTTCCTAACAAGAGCCCTAACAGGGGGTTCAGAATGCAAATACAGTTGTACGATGTGGCCACTGGTAAATTGCTCCTTCTGGATGAGCAACACAAAAGAAGTCTTCTCCCTAATTTAAAGACTTTTAGAGAGCAATAAACTGCCTTATCAAAAAATTAAACTGTAAGGCTAAGCAAAAAATAAAACTAATAACACATGCTAGAGGTTAATTTTCAAGGGCTTGGATACATAATTTACCACCCACTTCTTTTTTAAGATCAGCACCGACTCTTTAGAAACGTTTCTTGACTGCTCCTTCCTTTGGTACCAGAGATTCACATGATTAGGACACTAACAATTATTCATCATTCAGTCTGAACTGCTCTGCAAAAAGGGCCAACATCTGGCTTCAGCTCTGTGTATCATTTGAAAGATGTGAAAAGTCAAACATCTAAAAAGTTCTGCTATTTAGATTTATCAAACTGATAAAGTAGAATGTTTCAATATTAATTGGAAAGTCACTGAAATAAAACTATTCCACTGACAAAAAATTTTCACGATTACCTTAAAAGTTTGCGAAAGCAATAAAAAGATTCAAAATATTTTTAAATAGCAAACATTAATTAAGTCATAGATATGCTATGAAATATCAGTCTATCTTTCCATCTTATAAACATGCCATTTCTCTTTTTTCATAACAGAAAGACCTGTGAGATATATGAATACCTAATTATATACAAAGGTCGTCTTTTTTAGAATGTACATAGTTGTTGCTGTGAAATACTTTGTACATATGAATACACACTTTTTTTTTAACCAACTGAAGTACTAAATGTGCAACTCCATCTTTTCTGAAAATTTTGATTAAATATACATTTAAATTACTGTCTTAGTATATAAGAGATTTTCAAGTAAATATTCAAACATACAGTTTCATAACAACAAACTTTTACTGGTAATTATTAGGCCTTAAAAATCCCGCGGAAGTCATGGCAATTCCTCACACCATTTTGGTGACCAAGACTTTAGCCCAGGCTGCTCTGGATCAATTGAGTCACAGTGGTGAAGCTCTTTAAATATTAAGCCTTCCTTGTTTTTTATAGATTGCCTTGTGAGATTCTACCTTTGCTGATACAGGGACACAATAGTAACTGTGGGGTGGGGTTTCAATAACCTCACCCAAATTCAGCTCTTCCCTGTTAAGATCCCGTATGCTGTTTGTTTACCACACTAGCGAATCATTTTTAATCCCTAACACTTCTTATTTTGTAGTTATCCTTCCCCAGTCAGGTAAATAAGACAACCTCAGAGTCCAAGAAATATTTAAAACTCAGCTTTTACCTGTTGGCCTTTAGTATGAGGTCAAGATAACACTGCAATTGGCTTTTAAGGACCCTTTCTGTTCTCAAATGGCCAACTTCTTTTTGAACATTCAGTCATAAAATTAAAATGCATTGTAAATGTACATGGTTTGCTGCAGTTATTGTGGAAAGGATGGAGACTTTATATCTTTTGTATTAACCTGGATGGAGCTAAAACACCTTCTTCTTAGTAAAGCATCACAAGAATGGAGAAGGAAGAATCCAATGTTCTCCATTCTAATCTGAAGGCAGTAGATGAGCTATTATATGGTGGGAGGTAAGGGAATGAGGGGGGGGAGGAGGGTTTGGAGGGTCACGATGTACGGCACACCTCCAGGGGGCAGGACATAATTGTAAGAGGAACTTTCACTAACAAATGCAATCAGTGTAATCTAATTCTTTGTACCCTCAATGAACCCCAAAAATAACAAAAAATATTATAAAACATAGTTGAGTCTTTGGCAATAGTAGCCTAATTACTCATTTCCGAGACAGCTGCTACCATCATCCCCACTTACCAGATAAAGAGACTGCGCTATAGAGAAGTTACCTTGACCTCATTCATATCACCTGTGAGAGATGTTTTGCTGTGAGAGCTCAGCTCTTAGTGGACACGGGGTATTGTTTCTGCACTGAACAATGTTTATATTAATGCTATAATCATTAAACCTATTCTCAAAGGGAAATCTAGATTGTATGTATGGCATCCCTGTCGTTTCAATGACCACTGCTGTATCCAAAATATAAATTCCTTGGTCTATGCTTGACAGGCTACCTGCCCTTCCAGCTTCATCATGTTGCACCTGTCCCATACACGCATTGTCGTGCTTCGGGACTCACTGTCCACAAACTTTTCACGTTCCCTTGTGCCTTTGTACACTTGAACAGTCACATCCTGAAACACCCCCTGCCGTTGTGCCCATCTGGCAGGTTCCCACTCATCTTTCATGACTCAGCTCAAGCATATCCTGTCTGGGCATCCTTCCCCACCGCCTAGCCACCAGGCAGACTTGTCACACCCCCTCTGTTTGTCCATGTACCTTCTTCATGCAGTTAGTACAACTATGAAAGTTTCACATCAAAAAAAATGGTTTTGAAAAGCACCATTTGTCAGTCTCTCTCACCAGCAGCAAGCTCGAGTGCAACGACTTCATCTTTCATCCTTGTCTTTCAGCACTTTAGTTCACAGAATAAACATGACTTAAGAACAAGCGAGGAATGAGTGTGTAGGTGGCGTGAGTGCAGTCAAGCAACAAATGTCCCCTAAATACAGTTCTGGACTTCGTGGTGGCAACGCTGAAGACCTGCAAAGATGTGATTTACAAAAAGAAATTTCTACGCCTTAAAATGAGTTTTTAAAAGTTATCTCATTGTACAGAAAATATACCTGCCAGCACAGGTCTGAAGTGGAAAGAGAGCTGGACCTGGGGGACACTCCCAACAGCTCAACACGGCTGGAAGGTCTGAAGGAGGTGACCAGCTGCCGAGAGTGGTGGGGTTGGGGCTGAATCCTGTGGGGCCACACATCATGGGAACAGCTGAATTTTGCTTGCATACTTCGCCACACCGTTTTCCAGTTACAGTATCTTTCCTTTCACCTCTGCATGCCCAAATACTATCCTTCATGCAAAGTTCATCAGCCACTTCCTCCATTAAGCATCCTTCACTTCCATCCATTAAGACTCACCTGCCTCGTTTCCTGGCCAAGGAACCCATACACCTATATATACCCTGAGGCTAGAGGCCTAGAGGAGGAAACAGGGAAAGACCGGGAGAGGAACGGAGAGAGCTTCTCTCTCCCCACTTGAAATCTCTCCCTCTACCAGGAGCTTTGGTGTTTTCTGTATTCTTTTCTGTAAATCAATTCTGTCTTACCACAGAAGGGTGGGGGGGGGGGAATAATGTAATGAAGAATAATAAAATACATATATTGAAAAAAAAAAACTCTCCCCGAAAGATCAGGAAATGTTTCACAGCTGAATTGCTGCTTGAGCTGGTTTTGAGAGATGAATAGGAGTTCACCTAATACATAAGAAAGGACTATAGCATATTATTTGTTCTTATTCCCTGCTGGTTTTTCATATAATCTTATCAATAGAGAATTGAACAAATTTACTCCTTAAAATGTTAAACTATTGTGAGTTTAATGGTGTTATTTTCTTAGCCACAGAGATTATATGTGTAGGAGTTCTTTTTTTTATTTTTAGGGGCATGATGCCACCCTAAGATTCTCATTCCTATCTTTCATGCCAGATAAGAACTGGTTGATCTGGCTCGGCCCCGGTAGTTCAGTTGTTAGGGCACCAGCCACATACACCAAGGCTGGAGGGTTCGAACCCGGCCCAGGCGGGCTAAACAATAATGACAACTACAACAACAAAAATAGCCAGGTGTTGTGGCAGGTGCCTGTAGTCCCAGCTCCTTGGGAGGCTAGGGCAAGAGAATCGCTTAAGCCCAAGAGTTTGAGGTTGCTGTGAGCTGTGACGCACGGCACTCTACCGAGGGAGACACAGTAAGACTCTGTCTCAAATAAAAAAATAAAATAAAATAAAAACTGGTTGATCACATCCAGGAGAAAGAACTATTAAAAGTAAGGCATTCTGGTGGCATCCATAGCTCAGTACGTAGGGCACTGGCCACATACACCAAGGCTGGACGGTTTGAACCCTGCCCGGGGCCAGCTAAAACAATGACAACTGCAACAAAAAAAATAGCCAGGCGTTGTGGTGGATACCTGTAGTCCCAGCTACTTGGGAGGCTGAGGTAGGAGAATCGCTTAAGCCCAAGAGTTTGAGGTTGCTGTGAGTTGTGACACCATACCCTGTACCCAGGGTGACAGCTTGAGACTATCTCCAAAAAAAAAAAAGTAAGACATTCTGTAGGCTGATCATGATTTAATCACCAATTTTGAAAATGCAGTGGTAATTTACAAAGAGTTTCACCACCTTTACTCTTTTTAATTCAGATTTCTCGATAGCTTGGAAGAATTTCGTAACTCTCACAGGTAATAAGCAGGCATTCTGCCACCCTGGAAAGCTAAGCAAGCCTGGAGTGTTTCTTTAGAGTAGAGGGGAACCAGCCGTGGCCTCTCTGCATCACTCTTTCAACATCCTCATCAGTCTTACCACGGCATATTAGATCTTTTCTGAACTATATTTTTTCCATTCCTATGACAAGTAGAATGGGAGAGGCTGATTAGGGAGGCATAGCCAGAAAACAGGGCTACACGAATTTGTAATTTAGCAAAAGACAAAAAAATATATATAAGGGAATTCCTATATCAATGAAATAAAAGAACCACGCATGTAAACTTATAGTATCAAAGGTAGTCAATTTGTGTATCTTCATAAATCATATTATAATCAAGCCAATGAATATAAAGCAGAGAAACTAATAGTAAGCAGCCTCTGCTGTCTATTTTAAAGTAATGTGTTACAAAATCACACCACCCATCACCTTCCCCCCAGCCTGTTCACAGAAGATTTTTAACAAAGTCCTCTTGCAATTCTTGGTTGATATCACCCATCTCCTTCCTCTGCTGAAAGTGACAGGGTGCGGAATCTTCCTGGTCAGCTGCTTCTTTGGGAGTTCCTGAAGTCAGCTACTCTTGTCTAAAACAGTAGAAAGTAGCTCAGTGACAAATCCGAACTTTCCTTCCTTTGTGTGTTTTGCTGAAGCAAGCGTCTCTCTCTGTGAATCTATCTAGGCAGCAAGTCACCAAAGAGAATCCCTTAGCAGGACAAAACTTCTGCATTTACTTTTGTACTAAAATATTAGAAGCCCTCATTTTAATCATCAAGCTCCTTAAGCTGCAAGTTTGTAAGTTGCTTTTCATAATAGTCCTCCATTATTCATTCTAGGAATATGTGTGAAAACCTACCATGTGCCAGGCACTGAGGACTCAGCAAAGAAGGAGAAAAACACGATCTCTGCTCTGAACGGAGATTCCAGGCTGGATGTAGACAGAACATAAGCAAATGATTATACATATGCCCCTTACACCGTGACAAATGTAGAAAGTTCCATAAGACATATAGAAAACTCGGTGGCACCTATGGCTCAGTGAGTAGGACACTGGCCCCCAGTTCAAGCCTGGCCCCAGCCAAACTGCAACAAAAAATAGCTGGGCATTGTGGCGGGCACCCATGGTCCCAGCTACTCGGGAGGCTTAAGCCCAGGAGTTGGAGGTTGCTGTGAGCTGTGATGCCACAGCACTCTACTGAGGACGACAAAGTGAGACTCTGTCTCTAAAAAAAAAAAAAAAAAGACATATAGAAAACCCATACCCAGCTGAGCTGAGCCCTACGGATAAGTAGTATTAATCAGACTTAAAGAGTATTTTATATGACAAAACCAAGGATCACGTGTGAAGAAAAAAAAAAAAACAAACAGTAATATACCAAGAAGAGAAAGCAAACTAGAAGATAGACCAAGACAAGGGAGTATGAGGGTGCGGGCTGTGGTTTTGGACTCTACCGGAAGGACAATTAAAACTCACAGAGGCATTTTAAACAAAGAGTAAACAGTAAGACATACCTACGTTGTTTTGTTTTTAATGATGACAGCAGAAATCTGATAAATGGACTGAGGGGAAAGTTAGGGTGGAAGGTGTCTGCAAGGCCAAAGATCCTTTTTTTTTTTTTTTTGAGAGAGCAAGCCTCAAGCTGTCACCCTGGATAGAGTGCTGTGGCATCACAGCTCACAGCAACCTCCACTTCCTGGGCTCAAGCGAGTCTCTTGCCTCAGCCTCCCAAGTAGCTGGGACTACAGGCGCCCGCCACAACGCCCGGCCATTTTGGGGTTGCATCCATCATTGTTGTTTGGCGGGCCTGGGCTGGATTCGAACCCGCCAGCTCAGGTGTATGTGGCTGGCACCTTAGTCCGTTGAGCCACAGGCGCCGAGCCAAGGCCAAAGATCCTGTTTGGAGACTATTTAATAGTTAAGATGAAAAGTGGTGTGCCAAATAGCCAGGTGTTGTGGCAGGCACCTGTAGTCTCAGCTACTCGGGAGGCTGAGGCAAGAGAGTCACCTAAGCCCAGGAGTTGGAGGTTGCTGTGAGCTGTGTGACGCCACGGCACTCTACTGAGGGTGACATAGTAAGACTCTGTCTCAAAAAAAAAAAAAAGGTGGCTAGGGTGATGGTGCTGAATATTCCAAGATATCTGGTATACTTTGAAAGTAGAGTTAGCAGAAATTAATGATTGCTAGGATGCAAAGATGAAGGTCAGGATTCTTCATAAAAGTTCTGCTTAGGTGTCTGGGTGAAGAGTGATATCATTTACTAAAGAAAGAGTAAGTTCTGTAGTGGAAACCAAAAGTTCAGTTTGGGGCATGTCAAAAGTATGATGCAACAAAAGGAGTAAGTATAGTTATTGGCCAGACTTATTTTGGTTCTAAAATCATATGCGTGTAACACAGAAAAGCTTTCCATTTACAAATAATAGCTTATTTAGTAGATCCAAAGCTCTCTGGAATTGCTTTTTCTCTTTAAAAAAAAAATCTATCCAGAAATTTCCTTAAATTTTGTCTACATGATTATATAGGCTATGAATCTTTATCAAATGCTGTTTGCTTGGCACTTAGCTTTACATACAGGATCCCATCCAACCCCTTAAACCTTTCTGTTAGGTACATGTTATCATCCCTATTTAAACCAGAAGGAAACTAAGGCTTGGAGAGATTAAGTTACTTACACATCACCCAATTAATAAACGGCGGAGCTGGGATTTGAACCTGACTCTGTGTCTTCTGCTGATAGTGCCCTCGGAAGTAGGAAGAAAAAAAAACTGTGCATATTCTGACGGCAACCAACAAATTAATTTACCTCAGCCATGAAAATGAAGTCAATGTGTTATCAGTGACATGAGGCGAGAAATGATCTATGAGATGAACCTCAGCCTGTTACTGGACATAGAATTAGTCATTGTCAAAATCATAAGCCAGGCAAGATGTAAAGGACCCTTCCCTGCAGCTCTGTGGAGTGGCTGGCAACCCAGGCTGATAAATCTGAGGCCTCACTGCTCCATGGGGGCAGCAGCATAGAGTGTGTGTGAGCTGATTTACAGGGAGAGTTTAATGCTCTGCATATTATAAAATGTAAGCGCAGATCAACACTGAAGGAATGAGATGCCACAGCTACTTTTTTAGCCATATGATTTGTCGGGCTTTTTTTTTTAACTTCCAAACTGGGCTCTTGCAGATTGATAGGAGAAAGCCAGACAGCTGTGGGCATCGTGGCTGACCATTTGGGCATCCTTGAATACCATGGTTGTTCCTGTTAGCAGGAAGGAAGGCGAATGCTCTGAAAAGGAATTGAGAATGTTAGGCTTGATGAGTGGTATCTAAGGAATCTAATTTTGGTATCAGAGTTAAAAAAAAAAAACACACTTTTTGTCATCAAGACGATGTAATTTTAGCCTAATCTGGATGCCTTAATGGGAGCACATGTTTGAGAATCAAGATTCAAGACCTTCCATAAGCAAGGTTTTCAGAGAGAAGAGACGAGATTGTTGAAACATCTTCACCGTGCTGAGTCCAAAGACGATTCCAAACTTGTTCGCAGATTGATTTTTCTACCTAAGGCTTAATTTTCTGACAGAATCACTGACAAGCTTGATCTTTAGAATATTAAACCAAAGCAACTTGTTTGCTCTTTTGGTTTGTTTTTTAATGTTTTCGAGAGAGGTTTAAAACAAGAATTCATTCCGAGTGAACCAAATGCATTGAAGCACTTTCAGATCAATAGGCAGCTTGACTTCTCCATATTGCAAAACATTATGCCCCCTCTAAATTCTCATCAGAGGCAACATGGAAATTAATGAGACCTTTAGGTTAGCCTTTCAAGCTCAGCCTTATTTTATGGCTTTACCTTGCCTTTTTGACACCATGATCCCGCCTGGCCACCAGCAGCATTTCACGTTGCAGTGCACTTTAATTTTGCAGTTTTCTTAGTCTTCCTTGGAAACTGGCAGCTTATTAATCTCAATAACTGAGCTACTCAATAGGCAAGCTCACCAATAAGAAACCAGCCTGTGTCTTTTTTCCCCTTGGAAGATAGAAATAAGGGGGTTGGTTGTTGGATGTAGGCAAGGGTGGTAGCAGAGAAAAAAGCTAGTCCAGAGGGTACCTCATCCCCCTCATCACTTTCTGACAATTGGCAGGAAAATAAAAGAGAGCCCAGTCTAATGCACTGCTCTGCACTTTATGGCTTGTGTTAAACACACTCATACCCATTAATAAGAAAATAAATAAAGTGTTATGACATGCATGCAAATTACAAGGTTTATTAAGAAGGAAATGAGTCTCTGGGAGGCAAAGACAGCTTGATTGCCTGAGCTCAGGAGTTCAAGACCAGCCTGAGCAAGAGTGAGGCACCATCTCTACTAAAAATAGAAAAACTAGCCAGTCGTTCTGGTGGGCACCTGTAGTCTAAGCTACTCAGGAAGCTAAAGCATGAGGATCACTTGAGCCCAGGAGTTTGAGGTTGCTGTGAACTATGACACAATGGCACTCTACCAAGAGTTACAAAGTGAGACTCTGTCTCCAGAAGAAAGAAGGAAAGAAGTATTACATCTTACTCCAGACTGTTCCAGCCTCCTCTTGGCATGGTTTGCAAACTTGGAAGCATTCTTGAAAGTGGAAATACCCCAGGAGAAGCTGTCCTTTTTAAATTTGGCCCTTTCTGTAAAATTAAAAACCTTTTGAAGACTTGAAGTTCTTTCTTGCAAGATGCCACAACTAAGCCTGTAGGTCAAAATAACTTTATTTAAAAAAAAAAAATTCATCTTTTAGTAGCCAGAACCATGGGGACCCAATTACCAATTGAGGCCACCTCCTGGCCGTGCATTGGAAGAGCAGGACTCAGCCCCAAGTCTGTGTAAATGTGGAAGACTATTGGGTTAAGTTCACAGTTGAAAAAAGCCAAATATTTCCATCTCTGTCTATAGGCTTTCACCCATTCAGCTAATATCAACTATCATTCCCTTGGGGCATTTTCTGACATCTTCCCAGAGGATATTTTATCTGGCTCAGACAGGGAGAAACTTGATGAAGTGCAAGTCCTTTCTAATTCTGGAGCCCCAGTGATCCTTTTCTTTTTTTTTTCTTTTTTTATAATTTTATTAAATCAGAATTGTGTACATTAGTGCAATCATGGGGCACAATGTGCTGACTTCATATACAATCTGAAAGATTTTCATCGAACTATTTAACATAGCCTTCATGGCATTTTCTTAATCACTATATGAAGACATTGATATTCTACATTTAATAAGTTTCACCAGTACCCTTCTAAGATGCACCAAGGTGTGATCCCACCAATTGCCCTCCCTCCACCCATCCTCCCCACTCCCCACCCCTCCCTTGCCCTTTTCCCTGTATTCTTGTGCTATAATTGGGTTTTAGCCTTCATATGAAAGCTAAATTAGCTTCATATTAGGGCTGAGTACATTGAATACTTTTTCTTCCATTCTTGAGATACTTTGTTAAGAAGAATATGTTCCAGCTCCATGGATCCTTTTCTTTTCACAGGAGCCAGAAAAGGCCTGGGCGGCATTTCTCCCAGGCAGGGGAAGTAGGCTCTGCAACTTTTCTGAAGGCTCCTTTGATTTATGAGTCTTGGCCTCACTTGCTTTTGTGAGTTGGGATCTTGCGTCCCCAGAACTACAAACTGTCATCAGGTCCTCAGCTGGTTTACTCAGCGGAAGCTGCATCCTTTAGATTATATGGGAGTGTTTAAGAAACTTTTCTCAGCTAGCTTTTCTTGTCTCCAAAACCCACCAAAGAATATGGGATCATTCTGCATATTCTATTTGCAAATACTCACTTTCAAAGGTGACAGCGGTGCTGTACATGAATAATCACCGTCAAAACCATGTGTTTTAAAAATCTCTCGTAAAACAATTTCTTGCTCAGAATAACTATTCAGGAGTCAGCAGATAACCCCAGTTTCTGTCATCAGTAATTAAATTGTGTGTGCCTTCTATCTCAAAAGAGAATGAATACCAATTCTTTTCTATTTGTTAAATTGTATTGAAATTGTATTTCGATTTGTTAAAGCTTCAGTTGGGTACAAGCATTCATGAGTTTGTTTCTCAACAATTAATACTCCTATAAAGATGTGGCATGCCAGAGATACGAGATTTAAAAATTTTTTTTTAATTATTAGAACTAATGGATTAAAAATCCTACACTGAAGAAAGTTGGAAAATGTTGTCTTTCTTGCTTAGATAAGAATTTAAAATGAAAAGCTTAATCTTAGAGGCTCCTTAATTTCTCATCAACCCAGATCCTGTCTACTGGCCTTGGGATGTGATGAGAGAACAGAGGGAGATATTAGGCCCATTGGAACATATGTGGGACCCTAGAGAAATCTGCCTGCCCCAGCCCCACTCTTAACAATTCAGTAAAATAGAGGAATAAATCCACAAGCCCTCCAAACGAGGGACAGTGCTATGCATTTGGCGTTCTCTGCGTGTTCCTGGACTCCGTTTAGAGCTCTTCCTCCTTACCGTGTCCTACAGTGGCATGTTGGAGGTGGAAGGCCGTCTTTTCCAGTTTCTAAACCCCACAATCCACGTGAGGAGAAATTGTAGCCCTATTGTAAATTTTTTCACTTTTTGGAAACTGCTAAGTTTTTTTTTTTCTTTTAAGACATAATCAACTCTGAAATGCCTACTTTGTGCTAAGTAGGGTAATAGATACTTAAGTCTTCTTATCCGAATTGTAGCCCCAGGGAATTGATGTTACTGCCCCTTTTTAATGTATCAGGAAAATGAAACTTGGGAATGTGGAGGGTTTGGGACAGAGACAAGGTCCTGGCAGAATTGGATGCAAGTAGTCCTTAACTCTAGTGTTAGGAGTTTGCATCTCAGCCTTGCTTTTCTCTGCTATGCAATGTTGTTCTTTTTTTTTTTTTTTATCAAATTCATAGTGTACATTAATGCAATTAAGGGGTACAATATAATGTGCTGGTTTTATATACAATTTGAAATACTTCCATCAAACTGGTTAACATAGCCTTCACTGCATCTTCTTGGTTATTGTGTTAAGACATTTATGTTCTATACTTAGTAGATTTAACATGTACCCTTGTAAAATGCACCATAGGTGTGGCCCCACCAATTACCCTCCCGCCACCCATCCTCCCCCCTCTTTCCCCTTCTTCTTGGGCTATAGTTGGGCTATAGCTTTCATATGAAAGTGTGGGTGCTTATAAATTGGTTTCATAGTAGGGCTGAGTACACTGGATACTTTTTCTTCCATTCTTGAGATACTTTGCTAAGAAGAATATATTCCAGCTCCATCCATGTAAACATAAAAGAGGTAAAGTCTCCATCTTTTTTAAAGGCTGCATAATATTCCAAGGTATACATGTACCACAATTTATTAATCCATTCATGGGTTGATGGGCACTTGGGCTTCTTCCATGACTTAGCGATTATGAATTGGGCTGCAACGAGCTTCCTTTTGTGAAATCCTTATGGGAACTGTATTCTCATAACTGAGAGACCTGGCAGGAGGAGAAGCCCTTCTTCCTGATAGTCCGACAGTACTCCCTTAACTGAGTCCCATGGAACCCAACTCGGGTCATGTGCCTGCAGCTGACTCAGGCTTGGTGCATAGACCACATTAAATGGCCAGGCCTGGATCAGGCCCACGTAGGGCTGGTTAGTGTTGGGGAAGGAGCATGGCCCATAACCAGACATTGTGCTACTGGGAGACCATAAAATGGAGGCTGGCAGGCAAAAGCCACAGACCAGCCCAGGTCAAATTCAATGCTGGTTTGGCCAGAGTCCAGCTCCCTTCTTGTACTGCCTGATTGTAATGTCTTTCTCCTCTGGGCAGGCATAGTCCTGGCCAGGGTGGGGAAATTTCAGGGCATGAAATGATCTCACTTGCTTGAGCACAGAAGGGGGTTTACAGCTGATTCCAATATGAAGTAGAAAGAATAAGTTTCACTGACTAACTCCCGGCCCCTTCTGATTCATTACCCTCTCTGGTTCACTTCTCAAACATCCCACAACTTTACCTTTGAATTCACTGTGGCCACTTAATGCATTTTAAGTTTTATTAGTCTCCTGACGTCTCTTTTAAGCTATCATCTTCTTTCCTGCAAAAGTGCTTGGATTCCACATTCCCTAATTAAAACTTGCTCATTTATTGTCTTACTAACCAGTGCTCTTTATGAGGGTTCATGATGAGAAAGTTAACTCAAAACCTCTCAATACATTTCCCATCTCTTGCAAATGGTTGGAGAAGCAGTTTTACCTTTATAAAGTTGAATTACTTTGAAGAATTTTTTGGCTTTGCCTTTTAATAAATCCATAAATGGGAAACATTTAATTCCATGCTCAAACTTATACTATTCTCAACAATGCCTTGCATCCTCTTTGTGAGGTATGTCTAGGTGGGATATTTTTCAGGGGTCAGTCAGGTCCTTAATGACTATAGTAAACATCAGAATGTTCTTTGGCCTAAATTACAACACATCTTAGTGTTAATAATGATGTTCATTGCTATTTACACTCCTGTAAATTAACTTGATGTTGCTAGAAGTGGAAAGGCTCAGGGTAGTAGAGGATAAATGTAGCACAGAGATATTTAAAACTACCTAGAATTTCAATATAAAGGTATGTGTGGTGGCATTGGGCGGGTGTACTAGCGAGGTAGAGGGAACATACTCAGTACCTCTGTTTTCTGAGTTTTTTCCACTGTTTTCCTTGTCTTTGGAAATAGGAAAGCAGTGTTAAGATGGGGAGCTCCTGGTGTTCTCACTGTAATGTGCATCTTCAAATGCATAATGCTGTTCAGTTTATGGAAAAGGGAGAAGTGTGGCAATTTTCACAGCACTAAAGCCAAAGGGCTATTTCAGACAGAGAGAGACAGACAGGGAGAGCTAGAGGCAGAGCTGGAGGCAGAGAGTGAGTTGGAGGTAGAGAGAGAGGGGGACACGCAGAGAGAGGAAATGAAAGGTCTGGAGGTGAGAATGTGGAAATCAGCAGAGGTTGGCAGTTGACCTCTTGACCCGAGCACTATATCAGAAGCCAGAGTAGAGGAAAGAATACACATCAGCGTGGCTTGGGATGGCTAAAACTGAGCCCCAGTCATTTAAGGGAAGGAAGTATCATTTGACTTTTCAGAGACAGAGTTTTTTCAAATTGGAACCCATGTGAAAATTACCTATTCCAGTCTAATGCCCACTTTATATACAAGGAGAGTGAGGCTCAGAATGTTCCACAACTCGCCAAGGCCTCCTGTTCCAAATGTCCAAGAGGGGCTGCAAGGCAGACCTCTGGCTCAAGCTTTCCTCAGCACCTTGAGCTATAATAGTTCCTGCATGATTAGGAGATTTGGGTGCCTATTTATCCCATATAGAAGAATCTTTATCTCCTTTTTTCTTTGCAAAGGAAAGGTCAAGAATTTAAGGTAAAGAATTAGAGCACATATTGCAACAGATTTGGTGTTTTCAGTTACTTTATCACAAAATGTACATATTCACTTGGCAAATTATTCAACAATTATGAAGATAGAAAAGTAGAAGGGAATAGTCTCTGCTTCTTGATTTCTATTTTTAGGGAATTTTTACTTGAATGTTTATTATTTTAGGTTTTCAAGCATGTTTATAGATGTCTGAGCATTTTTTTAAGCTCTGTATAAATGGAATCTTATACTTACCATTTGGCAACTTCCTTTTTTAACTTAATGAGATATTGTGGAAATTTTTTCAGGTAAGTTTATGTAGACCTACCTCATTCTTTTTAAAAGTCTCTGTAATATTCCATAATGCCATAATTTATTTAACCAGTCTCCTCCTTTTTTATTTTATTAAATCATAAACACATAGATCATGTACACATTAATGCATTTATGGGGTACAATGTGCTGATTTCATATAGAATTAGGAATGCTTACATCACACTGGTTAATATATACCTCGTCTCATTTACTTAGTTATTGTGTTAAGACATTTATACTCTATACTAATAGATTTGACATGTACCCTTGCATTATGCATCATAAGTGTGATCCCACCATTCACCCTCCCTCCATATGACCTCCCCCTCCCCTCCCATCCCCCCTCCTCCCTCCTTCATCTTGGGCCATAGTTGTGATCTATTTTTCATATGAAAGTGTGAGCGATTGTAAATTGGTTTCATAATAGTACTGAGTACATTGGATATTTTTTCTTCCATTCTTGAGATACTTTACTAAGTAGGGTATGTTCCAGCTCCATCCATGTACACATAAAAGAGGTAAAGTCTCCATCTTTTTAAGTCTGCATAATATTCCATGGTATACACATACCACAATTTATTAATCCATTCATGGGTCAATGGGCACTTGGGCTTCTTCCATGACTTGACTATTATGAATTGAGCTGCAATGAACAATCTGATGCAAATATTTTTGTTATAAAGTAATTTTTGGTCTTTTGGATATACACCTAGTAGAGGAATTGCAGGATCAAATGGCAGTTCTACTTTTAGATCCCTGAATATTCTCCATACTTCTTTCCAAAAGGGACGTATTAGCTTGCACTCCCACCAGCAGTGCAGAAGTGTTCCCTTTTATCCACATCCACTCCAATATCTGTAGTTTTGGGATTTTGTTATGTGAGCCATTCTTACGGGAGTTAGATGATACCTCAGAGTGGTTTTGATTTGCATTTCTCTGATGATTAAAGATGATGAGCATTTTTTTCATGTGTCTGTAGGCCATGCGCCTATCATCTTCAGAGAAGCTTCTGTTCAAGTCCCTTGATCACAATGAAATGGGATTACTTGTTCTTTTCTTATTAGTAAGTTTGAGTTCTCTGTGAATTCCGGTTATCAAACCTTTGTCAGAAGCATAACCTGCAAATATCCTCTCCCATTCTGAGGGCTGTCTGCTTGCTTTACTTACTGTGTTCTTGACTGTGCAGACACTTTTTAGTTTGATCAGATCCCAGTAATGTATTTTTTAACCAGTCTCCTCTTGATGGACATTTAGATTGCTTTCATCTTTCTGCTGTTACAAACAAAACTGTAATGAAAGATTTTGCGTATATGTCTTTCTTTGCATACTTATATGATTATATTCAACAGTTAAATTCCTGGAAGTGAAATTCCTAGATCAAAGGGTATGCATAATGTGCATTTTGAATTTTGATAGATTGTACCAAATTCATCTCCATTCAAATGTTATGATCGCTGTTTATTCCTCCATCTTTAATGGCCTGAATTTCTTCTATGGGTTGAAAATAAGAGCTCCGAAGTTTATGGTTTAGACATAGCATTGAGCGAATTTTCTTTTTCAAGGAATAATATACTAGATATTTGAATACCCTAAGAATTCCACCCCTTCTTAACTGCCAGGCATAGTGCAAGAAAGAGGCGTAGCTGTAGGGAAATCTGGCTCTCCTGTTTCCATTGGTTGTAGCCGTAGGGCCCTTTCTCTCTACTCCCAAACTGTGCTGCACTGTGGTCCACGTGACTCAAACATCTACTGTTTTCTCTTCTCATTTATAATTTGGCAATGTTTGAATTTGCCTCTTTTCCTTATCCCCTTTGCCTCTATCTACCTATCGGGGATGTGATGAGAATGTCTAAGATAACGCAGTCACCTTTATGAATCCCTGGAGAAATGCCTAGGACAGCAGTATTATTGTTCTAACTATTACAGAAGAGCATTGTGATCAAGGGCTTGAAAATCAAGCAAGGGAGAGAGCCTCTTTTGTGAAATAAGCATGTGAGGGCTCTGTCAATAAGAGGGCCTCAGGCCAAACTTATATAGTTACCTTATCTGAAACTCCAATTTTATGCTAAGTAAAGATTGTTGTATTTCCCACCTCCTATCGGTAATCCCATTACCTGCTGTGTTCGTAAGATGTTAGCTGAATTCAGCCAACACTTGTAGGGGTCTGACTAGGGCCTGAGCACCATGGCAATGAGGGTAAAGGCTGGAGAAGATGTGGCCCCTGTCCTCTGGGAATCACAGTCCAGTGGGAGGAGGGCCACAGAGCAGATCGTTTATTTGGGTATAGAATGTTGGACATCAGCTCAGAGGAATGTATGAGAGCATGGGGTGCTGGGGACACCCACACCTACATGGTCAGGGGAGCCTGAGTGGCTGGAATGGTGTCTGAGTTCTGCCTAAACAGGACAGTGAGAGCTACCCCTGTGAAAGGGACTCCAGACAAAAGCAGAATAATAAGAAAATGCTAGCAAAGCAAGGATGTGCAGGCATTCTAGAACAAGTGGACTACCCCTCCGAAGACAGTGCTGGGAAGTCTCACGGCCCAGGTCAGGGACACCCCTCTAGGCTCAGTCAAGCACTCTTAAGATTTATTTTGTGTGGGACAGAAGCCCGAAAAAGGATCTATGCAAGAGGGCGCTAGGGTTGGATTTGCCAGGAGGAGGAAAGACCTTGGTGTCTACACCAGAAAGAGAGGAGCAAAGAGTACACATGAGTCAAACAATGGATCTGATATTTAAGGCAGAGACAGAGGGAGGAAGAAATGAGGGAGGGAGGGAAGACAGAAGGAAGAAGAGGAAATAAAAGGAGAGAGGCCAGTACTTAAGGAAGGCAGCATATGGGCTTCATGCATGATTATCTTCATAACGGAAACAGCCAACCTTACTGAGGGTCTCCTCAGAGTCAGGTGTTTAATCCACAAGGTATTCCTAAGAAACCCTTCCAGTCACTGTCACCATCTCCAGATAAGGAAACGAAGATGTAACCACAGTAAGTCATTTACTGGAGGCTGCACAGGACACAGGTGGGCAACTGGGCTCTGAACGTGCTGCCAGCAGGGGGTCCGTTACCCACCACCCCACCCTCCCAGAAGCAGCAGGTGCTGTCTGGGTGCTGCCTGACCCTGACCTTCCTCCTTCCTGCTCACTCCTCCCCTCGCCATCTCTACTGGCCCTCGTCTTCCTTTCTTCCCTCCGCTGAAATGCACACATTACTCTGTTCTTCGTGTAACCACTGAACCTCTTGTCAAGCAAAACCTAAAGAGCCTCGTTCAAGTCCAAGCCTTCAAGAAGTCTGCAAAGGCAGCCTCCCCTTCCATCACCCATCAGACTCACCTTTATGTTTTGTTTAATTCTGCCACTTGCAAAGAAAATGCCCGAAGGTGGGCACCTGCCTTTTAGTCTAACATGCCACCTCCCTGTCAGGCAGTTTTTAATTTACCATGCCTCCGCGTGTCCAACTGCATCTTCGTCAGGACTTCCAAGATGGCAGTGACAAGCTTTTCGGGGACTTAAAGCAAACATGCATGACAGTTTTCCTTGACACTTGCATTTTTAAAAAGCCTCGCCTGGGGCCTTAGGAAACCCAGCGTTTAAGAATCCACGAACCTTTCAAGGAAGCAAGGCTTTCAGAACCTGCTTCCCTGGGACCTGTTTTTGTGATGGGGATGCTGCTTCTAGATCTGCTTGAGAGTTTATTAAGTGTCACAGCGATATTTATGTGTTGATGCTAAATGATGGTTGCCCTTTTTAATGGCACTTTTTTTTTGATGACTGAAATGTATGGATCTGTTCCGTGCGTTGTCAGTGGGTATGTGGCTGGCCTACAAACACACTTAAATGGCACACTTCTGCAAAGCCGGCCTGTCTGAGTGTCCAACAGATGTATGTAGGCAGACAGATGTGTCACAGGGCTTGCTATAAAGCTTAATTAATATCCCTGAAGAGCTCTTATATCATTTCACGAAGAGTGCTAAATAGGAAGAAAATAACGTACCTATGGCTATTACACGTGTAAAGAAAAGTGGGTAAATATGCTGATAGGCTTTTTTATGTTTGCTCATGCCTCAAAGGGCCTGATGTAAATTCAAATGGAAAAATAAACTATATTAAAGATAACCATCTTTTATTTGAGGGTTAAAAAAAAAGAAGCAATAGTGCCTCAAATGCTAGAACTCTACATTCTGTTGATGTGAAAGAACAAATCTATAACACATGAAAATAAGCAGCTGTTTTCTTTTTTTCTTTTGTTTTCTTGGACCTCTGCCAGCCCCTACATCTAGGATTGCTTTGATGACTTAAGGATGGCTGGTAGCTATGCAAGAATTCAGATCAACCCATTTTGTTTCTCTTTCTAGGCCTTGAGCAAATTCCATAAAATACTTAATCTGTCCCCTTAAATTTTTGTACTATTGATATACCTTCTTGCTTCTCTATCCTTCCTTTATCCACCCAGAAAATGGGTCTTGAGCACTTACAAAAATAACTATTAAGGGATTTTTTGTTAGTTGGTTTTTCACTTCTTTCTGAACCTTAGTATAATCATTTAGAAATAGAAATGAATTAGAACTTGATTTCTCAAATAAAGAAAACCATTAATATGAAGCCAGTAGACGATCCCATACACACTCAAGTAAGAGAAAAACTCAATTTTGTTCAAGCTGGGGAGGAGGAAGGAGGGAGGGGGGAGAGGAGAAGAGGGAGGGGGATGGGTGTGCCCCATTAAGTGGGGCACAACGTAAGGATATTGGCACACTTTTTGTGTGTGGGACACAACTACAAGAGGGACTCTACTTAACAAATGCAAATATTATAATCTAGTTGTTTGTACCCTCACATTAACCTGAAATTAAAAAAAAAAAGTCTACCATGCGATGCCAGTTTTAAGACTGGGAAAAAGGGTACTTATAAAATTTATGTGGGCCAATAAGTAAGTAGTGTGATAAATATTGTTGAATAATGGGACACACATAGGATATTTAAGTATTAAAGACTTGTGAAGCGCTGCAGTAATCCCCTCATTTCTGTTTACTCCAGTGTTTGTCATGAAACTTTTCTGTACCTAAAGCTAGTAATATAAAAATATACTTGGTGATCCAAAATCACACCTTAAGATGTTATATTTCAGATCCTCTCTGATCTCACAGCAGAAGTAAGAAGGCTAGAATTTCTTCAAACCCTTGCAAGAAAAAACTTCAAGATTTTGCTGTCTACAATAAAATCTAATTTCTCTCTCAGCCTAAACTTTTTAAATTCCTCCATACCCAGACTCATTCGTCAAGTTAGGCAATATTTGGGCCTGGTGATTAAGTGTTGTTTATAACGCAATACTCAGGGTTTGTGCTAACAATAAAGGCTTTTTAATAAAAATGCCATGGATGGATAGATTTCTGGAATATAAACCCTACTAGGCTCTCACTAAAAACTCTTTACTGAAATGAGAGCCTGCTGAGTTGGGAATGCTCAAGACGTTTTGTAAGGTATGAAGTATTTTTACTCTTTCTGCTAACTACTTGGTGATACTTGTTTGTGATTAAATAAAAGTGTTTAAAAACAAGCTCAGGACATGGGTAGGACGCAAGAAAAGTGGCAGAGTGTTTAGTGACAACCAGAATTTGACCTTGCTGGGGAGTTCAATGTTGACTGGACTCATTTAAAAACCAGCTAGAGGGTCCTTAAAAAGTTAAGCATAGAGTTACCATCTGATCTAGCAATTCCCTTCCTGGACAAATCCCCCAGAGAATTAAAAGCAGGTATTCAGACAGACACTGCACACCAGTGTTCTTAGCAGCATTATTCACAATAGCCAAAGGGGGAAACAACTCTAATATTCATTAATGGATGAATGAATAAATAAGAAGCGGGATGGGTGCACACACTGGAGTGTTACTCAGCCATAACATGGAATGGAGCACTTATTATGCTACAGTGGGGTTGGACTTGAAAATATTACTCTGAATGAAAAGAAGCCAGACATAAAAGATTACGTATTATATGAGGCCATTTATATGAAATATCCAGAATAGGAAAATCTATAGGGACAGAAACCAGATCGCCAAGAACAGGTGATGAGAGAATGGGGGAGTGGGGAATTACTGCTTAATGGATATGAGGTATATGATGGGTGATGAGAACATTTTAGAACAAGGATATCCAACCCACAGCCCAGAAACTTATTTAAAACATTATGAGTTTTTTTAATGATTTTTTTCTTGGAACTCCATTGTAAAGTTCCCAAGTGTGAATGCTGTAGGTGATAATGTCATGTGGCAATGTCACATAAAATAAACACATGTATGCTCACTATTGTCCAAACGTGTGGCTTCAGTTTTACGCAGTGTGTGGCTTCCGGTGTTGTTATCTTCCAAGCGCAGACCATTGAATTGACACCATCAGACATAATGTGAGCTCATGATGACTTTGCGAGGCAGCAATTATCAATAATCTTTCATCTGACCATTGCAATGTTAGGTGCTTTGTATTATTTAAAGTCAAGTACGCATTCTAATTTGATTATTAAAGGTACTTCCACACCTTGGCGATGCCACACATCACTCACCACACGTTATAATTAGCCCCCCACCTCACTCTGCATCACCAGCTGAGATATGAAGGGCCCAAGCCTTGCTTTCTCTTTTCTTGTCAATGAGTTTTCACAATAAAAGTAAATATAGTCCCTTATCTATTATTTTTTTTTTTGAGACAGAGCCTCAAGCTGTCACCCTGGATAGAGTGCTCTGGCATCACAGCTCACAGCAACCTCCAATTCCTGGGCTCAAGCGAGTCTCCTGCCTCCACCTCCCAAATAGCTGGGACTACAGGCGCCCGCCACAACGCCCGGCCATTTTTTGGTTGCAGCCGTCATTGTTGTTTGGCGGGCC
>CAUYRH010166707.1:0-18165 GCA_963574655.1 Perodicticus potto | reverse complement strand
AAGGGAAGGGAAGGGAAGGGAGGGAAGGGAAGGGAAGGGAAAGGAAAGGAAAGGAAAGGAAGGGAAGGGAAGGGAGGGAAGGGAAGGGAAGGGAAAGGAAAGGAAAGGAAAGGAAGGGAAGGGAAGGGAAGGGAAGGGAAGGGAAGGGAAGGGAAGGAAAAGGAAGGGAAGGAAAAGGAAGGGAAAGGAAAGGAAAGGAAGGGAAGGGGAGGGAAGGAAAAGGAAGGGAAGGGAAGGGAAGGAAAAGGAAGGGAAAGGACGGGAAGGGAAGGGAAGCGAAGGGAAGGGAAGGGCAGGGCAGGGCAGGGCAGGGCAGGGCAAGGCAAGGCAAGGCAAGGCAAGGAAAACTTGATCTTGCAGGAGAGAGGGGCAGAATCCCTGGAACAATGTCCTTAATTAGGTAAAGGGAGATGGGCTCTGATACACCAGTGAAGAGACTGTTTTTAGCTCTCCAGAAGGTTGAGTCATTCATAAATAACTGGAGAAAAAGTGGAGCATACAAGCACAGGTGTAGGAAGACAGCAGTGTCTTCATATCCTCCAATTTCTCAATGAAGTAGGAAGCAAAGTCATCAACTGAGAGTGAAGATAAGGGAGGAGGTGGTAGGAGTTGGCAGAGAGGGAAGAAAATGAAATGGCAATCTGAGAGAGTGGGAGGGAGAAAAAACAGGTCATAGTAAGTGATTCTTCTTCTATGCTATTGAATAAGATTTGGTACTCTTTATTTAGCATTTTCTCACCTACATTTATCATAAAAATTGCTCTACAAATTTTGGGGGGGAATGAGGGAGTTATATGTCAGGTTCTGGTGTTAATAAAAACAGAGATGATAACAGAGGAGAGAGGGCAGAATCCTTGGAACAATGTCCTTGATTAGGTAAAAGGAGGTGGGATCTGGCACACCAGTGAGGAGCCTGTCTTTGGCTCTCCAGAAGGTTGAGTCACTCATGAATAGCTGGGGAAAAAAAGTTATATAATAACAATAAGAACTAGTACCAACCAATAGTTATAATAACTAATAGTTATTAACCAATAGTTAATAATAACTATTACCGAGTCTCCATCTTATGCCAGGCACTGGAAAGCATTTCTTCTAATTATCTCATTTAATCCTCATAGCAACAAGGAAATGACATATTGCCCCACTTTTTGGATGAGGAAATTTTAGCCAGGATGACAGCAAGAAGAAATGACATGGCTAAAGTTGTAAAGCTAGTAAGCAGAGTTGGGATGCAAACAAAGGTTTATAGCTCCAAGATCAATGCTTTTAACTAGCGATTTACGCTGGCTTTATAAACTAGCTGCTCTAAATTCCGGAACAGATTATATACAAACAGGAAGTATTTATTCTTTAGAAATTAAAAAAAACCTCACCAGGAGGAAAACATCAGTTTTTAATATGCAGTATTTTAAAGTGAAGAAATAAAGAGGTAATAATAATAGAATAAATATCTTTCCATATACACGTGGCAATTCTAGTTAAAACTGTGAAAACTTTAATAAATACTGCTAGGAAATCAAGTGATCCATCATTAGTCTGTCAATCTCACTCATCACCATCTTCTGTCTCCAAAAATATTATGAAAGTGTCCTCTTTATCTTCCCGTTCATCGTTCTAGTGCAAGGTGCTGCCATGTTGGCCTGGACGACTACAGCAATGCTTTGCTGGCTTTTCTTCCCTATCTTTCTTGTATCATTTTGCTCTTTCTCTACACAGCAGCCAGAGGGATCTATTTCCAAAATGCTCTGAGTATTTATTGTTTTACAACAGAGTGCTGCTCAACATGGGACATAACTGTCCAATATTCAGCTGTAGAAAATTATGCATGGTGCTTAACCACAAATGGGAAGCATGTTTTTTAGAATACTGAACACAGTGTAGGATTCTACCAAAAGCCACTGAGCCAAGTGTTTTTGAATGTGCGTATGATGATCTTTCTTCTTTATATGTTTCCCATGCAATTATTTTCCCAAATCATTCCCTCAACACAAAAGCTAAAATGTAATATATGGAATCATTAATTCTTGTGGTTTTATAAAGCCCCATTTTCCAGCGCTTTCCCTAGCAGAGACAAGAGTGAGATTAAGCACATCATGAGAGCCTTGACAAATTTTCTCTTTTACTAATCTTTTCTCCCTAGGGTTTAACGCCCTGAGCGGCCTATATTAAATGCTCAATAAATATCTGTTGAACATTATTAAGTGAATGCAATATTTGGTATTTTGTAGGAGAGCCTAAAATCTTTCAAGCAATAAACTAGATGGGCTCCAATAGAGTGCTTCTGTTTTTAAATTATATAATCACGTGATTTTTTAAAAATGTGATTTTTCAGCTCTGTTGGGGTACTGATTTTCTGTTTCATTGACAGCTGATTTGCAATGCTTTTCACTGGTCACATATGTCCCTTTTCATCTAAAATGTCGATTTTCTTAAAGTTTACCTTGAAGCATGACCAAAGACTGTCGAAGTCGGCTGTTTTCTTTTCGGGTGTTTGTTAGTTTTTCTTTCAGGCTTTTTATTTTGGCGCACAATTCCTCCTTGGACAGTTCTGCTAAGGGCTCTTCATCCTCACTGGAGCTCTCACCAGGCAGAAAGGCATTTCCCGAATATGGGTCTCTCTAAAATACAAGGCAGACACAATAAAAAAAGCTTTGTAGCATCTTGAATGGTTTATCCCCTGCTCAGTATGTTGAAGAAACTTCATCAGACCTGCAAATTCTTGTTCTCAAGGGCACATCCAGCTAAGGAAGTAGCCCCAGCTTTGACTTCCACCATCCAGCGATGACTTCCAACAAAGTTTCATGCACATGTACCTTTTGTGAAGCAGAAATCAGGACTCTGACTTTCTGCTTAGCTTCATTGAAAAATACAAAGTGCAAAATTAGTTCAACAGAGTAAAGTTGACAAGACCACCCTTCAAATCTGATACGCAGCCTTATCTTCAGCAGAAATTCTTCACTACCTGAACCTTACTTCTTTCATCTGTGAACACACGCAGGCAAAATGATTTATTTGTTTATGTAATTTCTTTAAGGTAAGCATGGAACAAAGTTCATTGAGGAAGAAAAAGAAGGATTTACAAAGACCAAAGTATATGCTCCCAGACAAGATACGTTCAACACAGACGGTGAACGGGCCTCCATTGCTAGGGCAAGTGGGCAGAGAGGCTGACAAAATTATTTTTAAAAACAGGAAAACCTGTCAAGGTGGAAAGATATAAAAAAGTTACTGCTATTATACACCAGCTACAATTGGTAACATAGCATTCAAAAGGACACCATTTATCAAAAGTCAGGATAGTAGTTATCTGTGGGGAGAGCATGACATAGTTATAGAAGGGGGCATGATGGAATCTTCTGGGGTGCTGCAACCTTCTATCTTTTTTATATGGGCATGTTTAGTTTGTGATAATTCATCAAGCTGTACATTTTGATACATGCACTCTTCTGTATACTTATTACACTTCTTAAAATTAAAAAAACTCCAGAATGCAAATTTTTATAGCTTTTCTTAACAGTTTGCAATTGCTAGAGCCTAAATATTCTGTATTTATGTTTAAATCCCGAGAACAGATGCCATTAACACATAACAAAAGATGTGCAAGCGATCATGAGAGGGAAATATTGAATGCTAGCTATGTGCCAGGTTCTATGCTGGGCCCATTACATCTGTGATTTCATTGATTATTATTATTTTTTTTTTTTGCAGTTTTTGGCCTGGGCCAGGTTTGAACCCTCCACCTCCGGCACATGGGGCCAGCGCCCCACTCCTTTGAGGCACAGGTGCTTCATTGATTTTTTTTTTTTAAAAAAACTTCATGAGGTATGTATTATTTCCATTTTCCAGTTGAAGAAACCGGGACACTGGCAGGCTAAGTAATTTTCTTAAGGCACACAGCAGAGTTATAGACAAACCCAGGCTAAGACCAGTCTGTGCCAACTTCACAAGCGGTGCCTACTTCATTGTGTTAGGCCCATTTCCTTTCCTCCATCTTTAAGTGTTTTCCAGAATCCTACAAGTTTTAGAAAAAAAATGAAAGCTAATTAGTCTGAAATGTATTTTGGTTTATGCATATTTTTTGCTTCTTTTGGATACCTGTTATATCACTTTTGTTTGAGAGGTCTTGTGTGTTTTTAATAGCTTTGCCTAAATGAATAATATTTTTTAAGACGATAAAAACATTTTTGCCAAAAAAGGATGTGCAAGGTCTGTATGAAAAAAGTAAAAAAAAACTTTACAGAAAGACACCAAAGGTGATTCTAACTTAATATGGAATGTCACCATGTTTAGAGATATGAAGCCTTAGTTAAAAAAATTAACTATCTCAAAATTGAGCCATAGCATTAAATAAAATTCCATTAAAAATCCAAAAAGATGTTTTGGTAACTTAATAAATTGGTTTTAAAATTTATATAGAAGAACAAAGGGCTAAGAATCCAAAGCAATCTTGGGAAGTATAAGAAACAGGATCTTTTCTGCACCAATACAAAGGCTTATCAAAAATCAAGAGCAAATTAAAACAGTGTGGTGCTGGTACAAGGATAGACAACATGACCAGAAAACAGAACAGAGAGGCCCAAAAGAGAGGCACACACGTGAGCAACTTTGACAAGTGACAGAGAAGGCAAAGCACCTCAGTGGGCAAGTAGGGTCTGTTCAACAAATGAAGCTGGGAAAACTGGTTTACCATCTGGGAAAAAAATTAAAGAAAATAGATCCCTTCTTATACACACACACACACTCTCCAGAGGGATTAAGAATTTAAACACACCCAAGTGTGGTGGTTCACGCCTATAATCCTAACACTCTGGGAGACTGAGCTGGGTGAATTGCTCCAGCTCAGGAGTTCGAGACCAGCCTAAGCAAGACTCTCTCTACTAAAAATAGAAAAACTAGCCAGGCATTGTGGTAGGCGCCTATAGCTCTAGCTACTGGGGAAGCTGAGGCAAGAGGATAACTTGAGCTCGGGAATCCAAGGTTGCTGTAAGTAGGCTGATGCCACAGCACTTTACCCAGAGCGACAGAGTGAGACTGTCTCAAAACAACAACAACAACAACAACAACCACCACAACAGAATTTAAACATAAACATCAAAAGCAAAACTTCAAGATTTTAAAGAAAATATAAGTGTATATATTTTGAACTTGAAGCCAGAGAGAGTTTTTTTTTTTTTTTTTTTTGGAGAGACAGAGTCTCACTTTATTGCCCTCAGTAGAGTGCAGTGGCATCACACAGGTCACAGCAACCTCCAACTCGTGGGCTTAGGCGATTCTCTTGCCTCAGCCTCCCGCATAGCTGGGACGACAGGCGCCCGCAACAATGTCTGGCTATTTTTCTGTTTTTGCAGTTCGGCCGAGGCCGGGTTTGAACCCACCACCTTTGGTATATGGGGCCGGCGCCCTACTCGATGCGCTACAGGCGCCGCCCCAGAGAGAGTTTTAAGATATAAAAAGATTTAACAAATTCAACCAAACAAGAACTTTTGTTCATGGCTCGGTGCCTGTAGCACAGTGGCTAGGGCACCAGCCACATACACTGGAGCTGGCTGGTTCGAACCCAGCTTGGGCCTGCCAAACAACAATGACGATTACAACCAAAAAAAAAAAAATAGCTGGGTGTTGTGGCGGGCACTTGTAGTCCCAGCTACTTGGGAGGCTGGGGCAAGAGAATTGCTTCAGCCCAAGAGTTGGAGGTTGCTGTGAGCTGTGACACCATGGCACTTTACCAAGGATAACATATGCGACTGTGCCTCAAAAAAAAAAAAAATTTAAAAAAAGAACTTTTGTTCAGTAAGAAACATTGAAGAAATGAAAAAACACATCACAATATTGGAAGATATTTTCAATACTATTAACTGACAAATAAGGCAAAGGAAACTAGCAACTTGATGGAAAAATGGGCAAATGACATGAACAAGCATTTTTCAGAACAGAAACCACATATGGCTAACGAGTATACATAGACATGTGTAATCTTATTAGAAATAAGTGAAAAGAAACTAAGATTATAATGAGATCACTTTGGGCAAAGCATTTAGGAGTCTGACAAAACCAGGAATGGAGTGGATGTAGATCAATAGAATTTCCTGAATATTGCTAGTGGGAATGTACATTTATATAACTCCTTTGGGAAATATTTTGATATTATCTTACAAAGTTTAACATTCACCTACCCTCTGATCTTGCAATTGATTCCTAGGTCTATAGATAAGAGAAATTTTTTGTATGCATGAAAATATGTCCAAGACTTTCAACGGCAACATGGTTCATAATGGCAAAAACCTAAAAACAATGCAAGTGCTTGTTGACAGGACAATGGATAAATGAATTGTGTTAAAGGCACACAAAGAGAAATTACACAGCACTGATGGCAAATAAGTGAATTAATTTTAGTGAAATGCTGAGTGAAAAAAAAAGTTTCCAGAAGAAAACATATGATATGGTAGATTTTTTTGTAATAGAACTAATACATTTTATAGTTTTATAGACTCTTTGTTGAGACTATGGTATGTAGCATGAGACCAAGTTGAGGGTTTATTGCACCAGAGAAAGCAGAGAGCAATTCACCTAGAAGAAAGCATTCATGTTTACCTTTTAGTTTTAGAAATAGTTTTTGAGGTCAATAGTGAGACAATAGTTTGCAAATATACGCTTTTAGGTCATAAAACCCAAGCTGTGTTGAGGCTATGAATGAGGAGTAAAGAGAGAAATGTACAAAGGAGAGGAATTATAGAGCAAAATATATTGTACCCCAACACAATTATAATGATTATTAAATCTCCACTATGTACAATGCAATCTACTAGATGTTCTCTCTATACTGTCTCATACCAAGTTTGTAAATTAAAATAATGAATTCCAATAAAGCTATTGCCCATTTCAAGTGTGCAAATTCAACCATTATGTTATAAATAAACAAACACAGTAGAACCTCTGTTGACCACCTAAAGGACTACAACAAACTGGCCAACAAACAGAAGTGACCAAAATCAGAAACTAGGCCTACTGACTGATATATACATGTGTTGTGAGTCCAGTCTGTGAAAATTAGATCAACTTAAGAAGGTGGGCAATGTAGGGAGGTGGTCAACTCTGGAGGTTCCACTGTATATGTATACACTTACATATTTCATTATATATAGGTGTGTGTATATATGTACTATATATAATAGTAATGAAAATTACCAATACCATATGTGAGCAAATAGCTAATATACTCACATTAGATGTATAAATCCCAAAGAAAAAGAAATGAAATATTGATTAAATAGAAATGAAGCAATTTTTAAAAACTGAAGAATGTCTATTGAGATCTGAATTCTAATAAGCAGCAATTGGAAAAAATAGAATTTCTTTTCTTTTTTTTTTTTTTGGAGGTTTTGTAATAGCTTTATTGAGATATAATTCACATCTCATACAATTTATCTAAATGTACAATTTAATGGTTTTTAATATATATTTTTTCAAACTTATTTTTAAAATACAGTTTTAATTGTTGATATAATTGTTTCTTTTTTTTTTTCTTCTCTCATCCTGTAACTTTACTTGCAGGTATTTACCCAAGAGAAATGAAATTGTAACTTTGCAAATGACTTATATGCACAATTTATAAATAATTTTTGTTCATAATACCTCCGTATTGTAGAATTTATTTTCTAATGCTTGCTAGCAAGTTTTAGCAAGTTACTAAAATAATGAAAGGAAATCAGGCAAATGCTAATCAATTTGTGAGCATCAGTGGAAGGAAATAAAGTTAATAGACAAATATTAGATTGGGAGAATATATCTGTAATATCTCAAACTATAAGAGGCCAGTTTCTATAGATAAGGTATAGATAAGGTATTAGATATCTTTCTAATAGATAAGGTATCTGTGCAAAGGAATAAGAATAGAGGAGAACAGGAAGCCCACCAGAATAAATGAAAAAATCCCATCCCACAGGATGGGCACAGTGGCTCACACCTGTAATCCCAACACTTTGGGAGGCCAAGGTGGAGGATTGCTTGAGGCCACGTGTTTCAAACCAGCATAGTGAAACCCTGTCAAAAAATAAAAAAGAGGTAGCCAGGCCTGGCAGCTTACTCAGGAGGCTGAGACAGGAGGATCACTTGATCCCAGGAGTTTGAGGCCACAGCGAGCAATGCCAATACCAGTGCACTCCACCCCTGGTGACAGAGGTGTCTCCAAAACCAACAAACAAAAACCCAGCAGAAAAGACAAGACCCCAGTAGAAAAAATGGACAATGGCAGAGACAGCTATCTACCCCAGGTATCTGTTTCTCCTTTCTTCTACAGCGCAGTAATAGGTTTTGAGTTGGGCCCATAGCTGTCACTAAAGAGTTCATTTCCAGTGTGTCTATGTGACTAAGTCCACACTGATAGGATCTCAGAAGGGGTGATGGGCACCACTCCTGGTTCACAATCTTACAGGAACAGGCACACCTTCCCCTGCCTGGATTCTACTCTTTTCATTGGTGTGACGGGAGACCCAGAACTAGAGGCAGTGTATTTAGGAAGGTAGGTGAACAAGGTTAAGAGGCATCCTCAATGTTTACATTTTTTTTGAATTATGGAGCTACCATACTAACCATAAACTGTTCTTACTATTATGTAAGAAGAAAATAAACTTTCATCTTGTATAAACCACATTGTGTTATTTGGGTCTTTGTTACAGCTTTTGCAACATGTATCATAACTAATCCAGAATCTGGCACCAGAAGTAGGAATATCTAAAATCTGAAATATATTTGAATTATTTGATTAGTCAGGTGGTAGGCAAAAAGGCATAGATATAGAAAAGCACATAGGAAAGCCACTGACTCTTGTTAGACTTGGTGACATATTTGATAAAACTATTCCCTGAAAGACATTTGAGGGCAGGCCGCATGCCTATTAGCTTCTAAACTACTTGTTACTGGAGAAAGAATGTGGGTGTGTATCACTTACTTCTCGTCAGCGCTAGCCAGTTTGCAAGCAGACACAAAAAGCTGTCTCTGGATGCAGCATGCAATCTAAATTGAGAGTTCAGTCATACTAAATCTTCAAGGTTTGAAAAAGTCCATTACTTCTATATCTGACTAGCCTAGCAGGTAAGACTGTATCTTCCAGGCTTTCCCAAGAATTTCTTATTCTTTTTTTTGGAGACAGAGTCTGGCTATGTTGCTTTCAGTAGAGTGCTGTGGCGTCACAGCTCATAGCAACCTCAAACTCTTGGGTTCAAGCGATTCTTCTGTCTCAGCCTCCCAAGTAGCTGGGACTACAGGTGCCCATCACAATGCCCGGCTATTTTTTGTTGCAGTTGTCATTGTTGTTTAGCTGGCCTGGGCCGGGTTTGAACCCTCCAGCCTCCGTGTATGTGGTTGGTGCTGTAACCACTATACTATAGGCGCTTGAGCCTTCAAGAGCTTCTTATTAAGTGTTCTGTGGCAGACAATGGGATGTAGCCTAGTGGTAAGCTTCAGATTCACCGTTTTAACATTAACCTTTTGGTTTCCTGTGACCTTCAGGTAACTGTCGTAAATCGGAGATAACAGAAGCAGAACACAGATGACATAACGAAAGAGATTTTTCAAGCTCATGATCTATGACCAAATACGATCTCTGGCTATAGTGATCTTCAATGGAATCAGATAAAAATGATTAGTTTAGAAGCTATCAGGCTTTTTCGTAAAGAAGCCAGAATACTACCCTCAAAAGCATGTGATGATTTTACCCTTCAAACATTCCCTGAGCTCCCCCAAAAAACCTGCACCAGCAGATTAAAGCAGTGAGATATCATTTTCGCTTATCAATCTGGCAAAAATTAGAAATATAGACATTAATGCTAAGTGGTCATAGGGAAGTACAAATATAGAAGCCCCTTATGCACTGCTTGTGGGCATGAAGACTGATGTGAACATTCTGGAAAACATTCTTCTAATATCTAGTCAGGTGGACTGGAAGCAAACACATAACTTGTAAGCCATGAATCACCCTCCTATGTATTTATTCCAGAGAAATTCCTGCTTCTGCCAGGGACACGTATGAGAATATTTATTTTGTCATTGTGGTAGCAAGATGCTGGAGTCAATCTGATTATTCATCAGTGGAGGAAAAGATAATAAAACATGGCGTATGCAGTAGTTAGATGCAAAGCATAGTCAATTTTATTAATTATAGTCCTCATATGCATTAGATTTGTTCATTTTACATCTCTATTCCTTTCTATCCTTTGATTTACATAAATGTGTACGTAACAATATAGGCAGATGTTACAAGCAGTGCTGATATATGAAAACAACCCAGGTGTCTGTCAATGGACAATGGGTAAAGAAACTATGGTGTCTGTGTGTGTGTGTAACATTATTCAGTCCTAAAAAGAATGAGATTTTCCTATTTGTCACAATGTAGCTAAGACTAGAGGATACTATGTTAAATGAATAAGCCAAACACAGAAGGAAAGATAGTACATGCTCTCACTTATATCTGGAATCTAAAAAAAAAACCCATCTCAGATAGACAGAGATAAAGAATAAAACAGTGGTTACCTGGGGGATGTAAGTCAAAGGATAGAAAGTAACAGAGATGTAGAATGAACAAGTCTAGAAATCTAATGCATATGAGGACTATAATTAATAAAATTGTACTATATGAGGGATTCATGCAAAATGAGTACATCTTAGCTTCTCTTGCCACAAAAATTTTAAAAAGTGAGTAATTATGTGAGATGATGGATATGTTAATTTGCTTCACTATAGCAACCATCTTACTCTCTATTTGAATACCATAACATCATGTTGTATACCTAAAATATACATAATAAAATGTAATTAAAAAACAATGCTGATTGAAAAATCAGAAACAGGGGCAGCACCTAGGGCTCCGTGATTAGGGCGCCAGCCCCATATACCAAGAGTGTCGGGTTCAAACCCAGCGCCGGCCAAACTGCAACAAAAAATAGCCGGGCTTGGTGGCGGGCGCCTGTAGTTCCAGCTACTTGGGAGGGTGAGGCAGGGGAATAGCCTAAGTCCAGGAGTTGGAGGTTGCTGTGAGCTGTGACGCCACAGCACTCTACTGAGGGTGACAAAGTGAGACTGTTACTAGCAAAAAAAACAAAAAACAAAAAAATTAGAAACAACTGAAAACCTTCATAGTGAACCAGTTAAATAAAGGATGGTACATGCACATAGTGCAATATCACAGAGCTGTAAAAAAGAGGAAGCTCTCCAGATAAAGGGAAGATCTTGAAAATATACTAAATAAAAAGAGAAAGTTCAAGGCATAATATACAGTAAGTTAATTTTGCACCAAAAGGGGGCTAAGAATGTATATTCATACGTGCTTTATTTGAACACTGGAAGGATAGACAAGAAAGCAATAAATGAGGCTACAGGTCGTGAGGCGTGGGGCAGACAAAGCGGTTGGGAGACAGGGATGTGAGGGAGAGTTTTCACTGTTTACTTTTAAAAAATGTTTTAAAGCAAAAGAATATAATTATTCAAATAAATCAGAAGACATGAACATAAACACTACATAGACATATACAAAGACACACAAATATGTGAATTACAAAAATACACAAATAAAAGGGTGCATGATGAACACATTGACCAGTTGTTCAAAGTACAGGTGGTGAGGCCAGAAAGGTGACTCACACCTGTAATCCTAGCACTTTGGGAGGCCAAAGGAGGTGGATTGCTTGAGCTCAAGAGTTCAAGACCAGCCTGAGAAAGAGCGAGACCACGTCTCTACTAAAAATAGAAAAAAACTAGTTGGGCATTGTGGTGCACAACTATAGTCCCAGCTACTCTGGAGGCTGAGGCAAGAGGATCACCTGAATCCAAGAGTCTGAGTTGCTGTGAGCTATGATGCCACAGCACTCTACCAAGGGCCCCAGAGGGAGACTCTGTCTCCAAAAACAAAACAAAACAAAACAAAACAAAAAGAATAGGTGGTGAATGGGACTGTGAAATTCAGATGAAAAACGAACAAATGAATACATAGAAATAAGTGAGGGGTCTGACCAGACCAGTGATGAGAATGGGCCAGAAACTGGGATGTAGAAAGAAAAACAGTAAGTCTTTAAAAAGAAGTATTCTAATCTTTCCAATATTTTTGGTGAGGAAGAAATAGTTTCTAATAGTTTGTTGATCTTTAAATTCCCAGAGTATCAAGGAAAGTTTGAACAATAGCATATTTGGTGAGACTTAAGGAGAAGCAGGTTCATTGTCTGTTGAGAATGTTCTGGTTCTAACCTAACTTGTCCAACATTAAAAACAGAACGTGAAATTATATTCCCTCATCTGAATACAGAATTAAACAGAAGAATGAAATAACAGAGGAGGGGAAAGTACTAATAAATTATGAAAGGAATCATGGAATTATGATTAAGATAGATAATAAAACTGAATCAAGGCACAAAAAAAAACCAACCTGTCCTTTATCCATGTCATTATTTGCATTTTCTGAGTTCATTGTCTCGGTTCGTTTCCTCTTTCCTTTTCTAAAAGCTTGAGTATTGGCAATTTCATCTGTTGGAAAGATCTTCTGCATTTTCTCAATTCGTTATCAAAGGCTTTCTGAAATCGTAGGAGGAAGGAATGTCCATGTAGATGATGCTATTCTGCACGTGGCCCAAAAGTTAATGTTTTTCCTTAAAAACAAAAAAAAGGGCAAATAATATATTTACAACTGTATGTTTCACAATGATACTAGACAGGTACTTTCACTACTGCTTTACTACTATTTTACTTTCACTAAATGCTTCCTATTGTTCTTTCTTCCACTGGCCAATTCAGTACACATTTCCACTTGATTCAAAGTCTTCCAATTTCATCATCCTCGTAAAGGATGTTTATATTCCTTGATGCAATACGTTTTTAGAAAATTAAATAGCCCAAATTTCTTTCATCTTTACAAGTTTCTTTTAGAGGGGACAAAACTGTTTAAAAAATTGAATTATAGTAATAGTTGGAAAAACTTGTGAATATACAAAAACCAGAGTTGTATACTTTAAATGAGTGAATTACATGGTATATGAATTATATTTCAATACTTTTTAAAAAATACAAATGATAGGTTCAAATATTTTCTGAAAATTACCTGCTGATAGATAATAAAGTGAATAAGTAAAGGTTTTAAACCTTATGTTTTCATAAGCTCTGTAAATTAATCTAAGCCTTTTCCTGCTACACACATATTTAACCACCATTAGTTGTGACACATCTTTGTAGATTCCACTTCAGGTTATACTAAATTAGTCATTTCTCAATTTCTTTGAAAATATTTTTCCCCACAGTTGTGTTACAACAAGTATTGATAAAGGATAATTTCTCAGTCATGCTAAACTCAGAATTTGTTCCTCAAATAAAAACAACTGAGCATTAACCTCAGTTGACTGATCAAGGAACAAGAAAGCCTCAAAGTTACTTGCCTTGTTCCTTAATTGATTATTGTGTTGCTATCGATATTCCCAAATCTTTGAGCAACTGTTTTTCCTGAAAGGCTAATAGTCCAAAGTCAATTTATTTTTTCTGAACACAAGCCTTCAACTACTGCAGTCAAGCAGGATTTAATTAACTCCCACTCTGAGTAAATGGCTTTCCTTGCTTGGCTAATAAATGAGCCACAAAGAAACTTGTACTCATCTTCATCTTTTATTTTTGTGAACAAATTCTGCTTTGATGAAATACAAGACTTAAGTTTTCTAATTTTTGAGACTTGCTTCCTTTTTCTTTTCTTTTTTTTTTTGAGACAGAGCCTCAAGCTGTCACCCTGGGTAGAGTGCTGTGGCATAACAGTACAGCAACCTCCAACTCCTGGGCTCAAGCGATTCTCCTGCCTCCACCTCCCAAGTAGCTGGGACTACAGGTGCCCACCACAACACCTGGCTATTTTGGGGTTGCAGCTGTCATTGTTGTTTGGCGGGCCCAGGCTGGATTCAAACGTGCCAGCTCAGGTATATGTGGCTGGTGCCTTATCTGCTTGAGCCACAGGCGCCTAGCCGTGACTTGCTTTCTTGTGAGTTGAGAGCCACATTATATAGCCTATAGGAATCCTGAAGCAGACTATAACTGTTATTATTTTTTTTGAGACAGGGTCTTACTCTGGGTATAGTGCCATTACATCATCATAGCTCACATCAACTTCAAACTTCTGAGCTTAAGCGATTTTCTTGCCTCAGATTCCCCAAATTACAAGTGTTTATAAGAATATGGAGAAATTGGAATCCACACGTACTATTTGTGGTAATGTAAAATAATGAGACCACTGATATAAAACAGTATAGTAGTTCCTCAAAAAATTAAAAATATAATTATCAGACGACCCAGCCATTGCACTTCTGGGTGTATACTCAAAAGAAATGAAAGCAGGCTCTCTAAGAAATACTTATATGTCCATATTCATAGCAGCATTATTCACAATAGCTGTAAGAGGGAAGCAGCCCAAGTGGCTACTGATACATGAAAAAAATAAGCAAAATGGGGTATGCACATATCATGTAATATTATTATTCAGCCTTGTAAGAGAAGAAATTCTGATACAGGCTACAACATGGATGTACTTCATGACACCATGCTACCTGAAATAAGCCAGCTTCAAAAATACAAAGACCTTACGATTCCACTTGTATGAGGTACCTAGAGTAGTCCAAGTCACAGAAAGAGAAAGTAGAATGGTGACTGCCAGGGACTGAGGGTGGAGGGGAATGGGAAGTTATTATTTAGTGGGTATAGAGTTTCAGTTTTGCAAGATAAAAAGTATCCTGGATCTGGATGGTGATGGCTGCATAACAGTTTGAATGTACTTAATGCCACTGAACACTACGCTTAAAAATGGCTAAGATGGAACATTTTATGTTATGTGTATTTTACCACAGCGAAAAATTAAAAAAAATCCAAGTTAGTTTACAAAACACAGCTATTATACATATTATCTCTAGTTATTATTTCTTCTGGGTATGATTTGGTCAAGGAGCAAATCTTCAAGTTTCCTTGAAAATATTTTTTCCCACAGTTGTTTCACAAAGAGTATTAAAGGATAATTTCTACACATTAATACACAGAGAGTATTAAAGGATAATTAAAGGATAATTTCACAAACACACATTTTGCTCAAGACCAACCAGGTGTGGACATATCAGACTTTATTTAAAATGTCTACTTGTCCAGCTCCATCCATGTAAACCTTTAAGAGGTAAAGTCTCCATTTTTTTTAATGCTGCATAGTATTTCATGGTATATATATACCACAATTTATTAATCTATTCATGAGTTGATGGGCATTTGGGCTTCTTACATGACTTGGCAATTATGAATTGAGCTGCAGTGAACAATCTGGTGCAAATATCTTTATTGCCAAATGATTTTTGGTCCTTTAGATATACACCTAGAAGAGGAATTGCAGGATCAAACGGCAGGTCTACACTTAGATTCCTGAGTGTTCTCCAAACTTCCTTCCAAAAGGATGTACTAGCTTGCATTCCCACCAGCAGTGCAGAAGTGTTTCCTTTTCTCCACATCCATGCTAACATCTGTAGTTTTGGGATTTTGTGATGTGGGCTACTCTTACTGGAGTTAGAGGGTATCTCAGAGTGGTTTTGGTTTGCATTTCTCTGATAATTAAAGATGATGAGCATTTTTTCATGTTCCTGTAGACCATGCGTCTGTCTTCTAGTGAAGAATCTCAGGAATGGAAAAAAAAATCCAATGTACTCAGTACTACTGTGAAACCAATTTATAATCACTCACACTTGTATATGAAACATGTAACACAACTATAGCCTAGGATGAAGGAGGGAAGGGGAGGGAGAGGCAAAGGAAAGGGGGGGTCAATAGAGGGAGGGTTAGTAGGGGGACCACACATAGGGAACGTACTGTAAGTACAAGTTGGATCTATTAGGTGTAGACCATAAATGTCTTAACGCTGTAATTGGGTAAATGAGGTGAGGGCTATGTTGATTAGTAGAATATAAGCATTCCAATTTGTGCAAATAATCAACATAGTGAATCCCATAATGGCATAAATGTATACACGATCTATGTACAAATGACTTAATAAAAAATAGTAAATAAATAAAATGTCTACTTTTCAATAGATTTCAGGTTAATAATCTGATAGAAAATTCATAAACAGGAGATTTAATGTTTATGTTACCAGCCAACTAGCAAATTCAGAAGGAATATTATGAACATGTTATATTAAATACTACCTGTTCCTGATAACTAGTAAAAAAATTACCATGTGGTTATCTCCCCTGCCCCTTTATTTATTTTCTAAAATAGCATTTCATTAATTACTTGGATAGTTTCAGGGGTTGGGATGAAATGTCACCCCAGCCATGGTTACACTCAAGATATGTAATCAAGCCAATGGCTTTCAATCTTTTTTTGAATACAGCTCATAGTAAAAATATGTTTGGATCCATAAAACACACATATATGCCATTACAAATTTCATGAAACTTGTTTAATCTTACTACATACAATGCATTCTCTCACTTTATTCTATCTACTCTATTTCTTTTTTGAAAGTGGTGGCCAAAGCACATTAATTTGCTTTTTATTTGTTGCTTTTTTCATTTGACTAAGTCCTCGACCTGGCCCTCCAAGCCTAAATTTCTGCCCTGTAGTCCTACATAAGTGAGATATAACCCCCATAGTTTGAAAAACAATGTCCTAAGCAAGTCAAATTATGAAAAACACAGTATCTAAGAAACACAACATTGAAAGGGGAGCTTTGTAACCAGTGAAGTCAATAAAGTTAATAAAACCTAAGTTCTCAATGCATTTATGTTGAACTTTGATAAATCACGACACAACTGCTATAGGAATTCAAAAACCACCTCTGACATTCCAAGAAACAAAAATCACCAAACTTACGGAAACTGAATATCAAAGTATAATTCAGATGTTTCCTCTGTCTTTGTATTTGAATATAAATTTTCTATTACGAATTAAATAAAAAAATATGAAAATCAAGTATACCATCACAACAGAACCTAAACACCCTTTCATAGGTTTGAAAAGTTTTGGATTGCTTTCTATACATACACATTTTGGAATGTACGAGGTCAGATAATGAAGTTTGCAAGCTAATCCTAGAAAAAGTGCTGCATACTCCGTTGCTGAACATCGCCATGGTCACCAGATGGTCAAGGGCAGGACTTCGAAGGTGACTGTAGCGATATTCAGCAATGAGGTATGTAGCACTTTTTCTAGGATGAGCTTGTGAACTTAATCGTTCAACATCACATAGACATAAATGGTCCCTTACAGTATGCAGGTCAGAGTATGAACTGAGGCGTGACCTCTACATGAACTGCAAAGTGCTGGGAAAACAGTGCTAACATAATTCTAAAGTGGATGGCTTAATGAGCTCTGTGAAGTGGACTAGCTTAGCCACTGAACAAGGCAGGGCATAGAGGAGAGAGACGTTCATATTATTTATTTTTAGGTACATATGCAACTAGAGGAAGAGAAGTGAAGATCCGAATGGCTCTACATGATTGGGGACATTCTGAAAACGCCAACACTCCAACAGCGCTCCACTGAGCAGAACAAACGTGTGGACGGCTTTCTCATCAAAGTGACGCGACTTCTGGAGGGAAAGGACTAGGTTTTACTAATGTCCACGAAGGAGCATTTCCGCTTATTCTTTTTACTTCCCTCATTTTCAAGTGATATAAAAAAATTCAATTTCAAAATTGCTCCGGCAATATCATGATTAAAAAGATGCTTAGTACGCTTTGGGACGGTTCAACAGTTCTGCCAAACTATGACAGCATTACTTAGACTGAATTAGAGAGTCTACGGGAGGCTAAGAAACATTAAGTGTGTGTGAGGGACTGTAGACCTGAATCATTTTAAAATTTCCATGATGGGAAAGGAAAACATTGCTATCTGGTCAGAGTTTGCGGATCTACTTTCACTCATGCAAATTAAACAAAGAAAGCAGAGGAACCATGTGTTGTCGTAGGGGTGACCACTGTCGAGGAAAGGAATGAAATTAGCTCCCTGTACCGCCCTATATATGACATCCTCATATTTTTCTAAATCCTGTTTCCTTCTCTTAAAACGCAGAAAAATATAGCTAACGTCTACTGAGCGTTTAATATATATAAGGTGCTATGCTATGTATTTAACCTGTGCTAACCTCTGAGATAGACACCAGGATTAGTCAGATGA
>CAUYRH010166705.1:0-28789 GCA_963574655.1 Perodicticus potto | reverse complement strand
AGTAAGACACACACATGGGCCCGACTGTTTGACTTCAATCTTTCCACTGCTTTGGCATCTAACTTTGCATCTTCAGAGCTAGAAGCCTCAGTAAGCAAACTTATTTCTGGATCAGCAGGCCAATATGAAATTCGGTTAACTCCAGCTGAAATACAAAATATAAAAAGTAATTATCTGATACATGCTAGATTTAGGGTTTTCTTGATAAATCCACCCTGTCATTGCAGATTTAAAGGCCCCAATAGACATTTATTATAGTATGTCTATTATCACATCACCTCTTATGTAGCCCTGGGGTTGGCAAATAACCACCCACAGGCCAAATCCAAGATATTGTCAGTTTTTATACAGCTTGCAGGTTAAGAATGGGTGTTGCATTTTTAAATAGAGGGATAAATCAAAGGAATATTTTGTGACATGAAATTATGGGAAATTCAATTTTTAGTGTTCATAAATGAAGTTTTTATTGGCATACAGACACACACTGTTTGGCTGCTTTTGCATGGCAGAGTTCAGTAGCTATGACAGACACTATATGGCTTGCAAAGCTGAAAATATTTACTATCTGGGCTTTTCTAGAAAGTTAGCTGACATCTAACAGATCAGACCTGGGAAGGCACTTGTGGAATCACTGCTTTTGCTAAGTGTGGTCCAAAAGCCCAATGCTGGTACTACAGAAGAGCCCTTTAGGGTTAATTTTCAAAATGTTACAACCAGCACCTGATATTGTCCAGAGTTTTGTATCTGGAATAAACAATTTATCCATGCATTAAAAATGTTCCTGTCCTCTGCCTAGAATTCTTCTGAGAAATCATTCTAGCAAAATATTCGAAATAGAAAAAAATTCATGCGTGAATATTTAGTATAGCATTCTTTAAAATAGTAATAATTCTAAATGACCAAAATGAGGGAACGGTTAAGCAAATTACAGTCTTCCTCATAATGAAAGATAATAGTCATCAAAAATGTCCATAAAAGATTTTTAACATGGAAAATGTCTTATGTAATGTTGGGGTGGTGCTGGTTGGGCAATATTAACTTGTTTCAGGTTCACAAAACTAAGAACAACAAGCTAAAAGGAACATTTTTTTAATCAATATGACAGAGGAAAGGTTAATAATCTTTAATACATAAAAAAGATTTTTATTCATTAAGAACACATATGCATAGACAAGAATAAGGCCTCAAGAGAGACAAAAGATATGAACAATTTACAAAAGAGAAAACGTAACTGGATAACAAACATGAAAAAACATTTTAATCTGTATTTGAGATTGAATGATGAGATGCCTTATACATAATTAAGCACACACATGTTCATCAATGAACAGTTTACAACAAAAAGACCCCCTTGGTTGGTATCTCATATAAATTTCAGCGAGTACAGGCTACAGACTATTTTTTGTGACTGTGCCAGGATGAACAGACAGATGGCCCACAGGGTACTCTAACCTTCAAAATAACAGATGATCTAAAAAGTCTAACTTAAACACATGAACGTGCTTATTACTCCCTGCTGCTCCGGACTAACTGTGCCTTGTGCTACAAAGCAATTTGGAAACCCTTACAGCCCGTATCAGAGTATTTCCTCTGTTCCTTTCGCCTTCCTTCCCTCTCAAGTTCTCATAAGTCATTTCCTAACCAGCAGTGTTGGTGAACCTTTCATCTGAGTATCTCAGTTGCTCCCAGGGATCCTGTTCCAAGGAGAAGCCGGGATAGACACTTTTTAGACAAATATTGACATACTAGTGGCAAGTGCTATAGCAGAGGTGATCAAATTTCACATACTAGTGGCAAGTGCTATAGCAGAGGTGATCAAATTTCTTCATCTCAGAATCCCTTTACATTCCTTAGAATTTTTAAATTATTGAGGACCCCAAAGAGCTTAGTTTATGTTGAAATATATCTGTTGCTATCTACTATATTAGAAAGTTAAAACAAAATGTTAACCATTAAAATAACAATAACCTGTCACACATTAGTAAAAATAACACTCTATGGAAAAAAACCTGTATTTCTTCCCCCAAAGTGAAAATAATGGCATTGTTTTAAATTTTTATAAATGTCTTTACTATTTATCTAATGGAAGACAACTGGATTCTCACATCTGCTTTCAATCTCTTGCAATAGGCTGTGTTCCTTATATGAAGTGTCAGGCTGCATATGAAGGTATGAAAGTGAAAAGAAGTATTTTAGCAGATAATTGTGAATATTGTTCCTTGACATTATGAATATTCTTCCTGGACATTACATAAAAATTTGACAAAGGAAAGTTTCTTTTTTTTTTAAGACAGAGTCTCAAGCTGTCACCCTGGGTGGAGTGCTGTGGCATTATAGCTCACAGCAACCTCCAACTCTTGGGCTCAAGTGATCCTCTTGTCTCAGATTTTCTGTTTTTAGATGGGATCTTGCTTTTGCTCAGGCTGGTCTCGACCTTGTGAGCTATAGCTATCCACCCACTTTAGCCTCCTAGAGTGCTAGGATTATAGGTGAGAGCCACCACGCCTGGCCCAGACAAAGTTCCTTAAAGGTTAGGTATAATGTGGAATCTGAAACCATCTCAGCAAATTTGTCTGTCTTGCGCTTAGAATGGTTTTTACTCATGTATGATTTCATAGCAAGGTGCACTGGTCATCTGGAAAACAATGATTTACTGATTTTACAATATTTTTAAAAATCCCACTCTTCATATTACCACCAATCTCATCAAAGAGTCTGAGTATTAGAAGTTGTCAAGTTCACAATGATGGATATGAGTTTTCCTAAATTCTAATTTTCCTTTGAAAGCTCACATTTTATCACTGGGAACAAATACTGTCAGCTGTTTTCCTGAAAGTGGCAGGATAACTTTATGAGACAATGCCTGCCAAACATCTCTGTCTAATCAACCTTGGTTTGTCAGTCCATGGTCTTCCATGAAAAAGTGGGTAATTCAGTCTGCAACTCAACGATGGCATAAGTGGTTTTCCCTTAGGCAATCTTCATACTTAGGTTAGTAGCAAAAGTGCTTTATGCCCATCTTCTGTTTCCTCACGGAGAATATTAAAAAGATGTGTAGGCAAGGGTTAGAATTTAATAAAATTAATAATTTCACTGTTTCATTAAGAATAGCCTTACATAACTTTTTTCCTAGTGCAGGGTAGAGTGCAGTGACTCCCACTGCCCTGATTCATGATAGTGCAACAGGAGTCTCACCTATCATTGTTTGGGCACCATTAGTGTCTAAGTAGTTGTATTATGAAAATAGTATCGACCTCATAGACCATCAGGAGGCCACAGCCTTTTTGAGAACCACTGAACTACAGAAATGTGTGCTTTGTAACTGAGGTAATAGTAATTAAAACTAAAATTAGCTGTAGCAGGGAGTTTGAACATGCCCCCTTCCCAAGATAACTCATTAGCATATAAGCTTCATCTAACATAGCAGTTTTGTTTATATAAGCCACTGTGTCTAGTTTGAATGCTATTTTCTCCCCTGCCTAATGCTGTCTACTAATCAAAGTCCCAGTCTCTAATTTCTCCTATCTCCAATTCAGTAACAACAAAATTTAAATCATAAATTTTCTCAAAAATCTTCAGTGGTTCCATATTATCTATAAAAAAGAATTTACAGGCAGGTGAACTCAGTGACAAAATGAATATCCAATCTGTCTGGTTAATTGGGAAAAGGAGAAAAAATTTGCTCCTACCATCATGCTTATCTCCTCCATTGTGACTGCAGTTGAGAGACTAAGGAACCAAGTCATTATCAGAGGCATCTACCTGCTTGAAATACTTGCAGCAAGGGGACTTCTAGCCACAGGACCCATATCTAGAAGTTCTGCCCTTGTAGCTGAAAGCATGGACCTCAAATAGATCTGATCATTATTCTTTTTTTTTGCAGTTTTTGGCTGGGGCTGGGTTTGAACTGCCATCTCCAGCATATGGGGCTGGCGCCCTACTCCTTTGAGCCACAGGTGCTGCCCTAAACAAAAATGTATTTTTCTTTCTTTCTTTTTTTTTTTTTTTTGTAGTTTCTGGCCGGGCTGGGTTTGAACCTGCCACCTCCAGCATATGGGGCAGGCGCCCTACTCTTTTGAGCCACAGGCACTGTCCTTGATCATTACTCTTAACACTCTGATGTAAATGAAAATAGCTCCTCCTCAAAACAGGTCTAGGAACTCTGTTCCATAAGATAAAGTCCAAAGCCCACTAAAACCCCAAACTATCATTCTAAACCATCTGCAACTATTCTGTAAGAATAATCCTCCAATACGGACCAAGAACCTTGCTTCTTTCAACCTGACAGTGACTGCACGCACGCTGTTCCCCTGCACTGAGAAGTGCCTCAGCACCAGACTGGCCTTTCTCATGCACACCGTGCCATTAGCAAGGATCACTGCTGCTCCTAAGGTCACACACGACTTAGAATCTGCGTTACGCATTGGGTACTAGACAATGTGTTCAATTTTGGACTCTAAATAACACCTTGAGGAAAAGGATTAGAAACCCCTGCCCTTTTTTTTTTTTAATCTACCATGGTACCTACATCTAGATACACATATTTTATTTTAAATGGAAGAATGATTTGCAGACATACCTGGGTACAAAATAGAATCAGAAGCACACAGGGTTTTCATGAGTTGCCCACATGACAAAGATGGTTGGCTATATTTGTGCTCCTTCTTCCAAAGTACAGTCATTGGAAGACGGCTCCCAGCCAGGGTGGGAGTCCCCACAGTGGGTGTGAATGAAAATAATGGACATGGCTTCTAGTCAGGGTGTTTAAGAAGCAGGTACACCCTCTCTATTCTCTCTTTCAGTCTGTGTCTGGATGCACAGGACTCCAGACCCTAGAAATAACAACAGCAATAGGGAGAGGGGGCCTGGGCCCGGGAACCAACCACATGGGGAAAAGTCACTGCTACTCAGCACAGGCGCTAGGTGGGGAAACAGCTGACAAATATCTAGTACCCTAAGCTATGGGAACTTCAGGGTTTAATCTGTTATAGCAGCTGGCATTAGTCTACTAGAACACTGAGGGTCATTTTACTAGAGAGGGTTGAGATTAGAATCCATGTTTTCTGATTCTTCCTCTTACAATGGGTCAAGCTGTCCTCAGATACATATTTATATTTCTAATTATCCCTGTGATTTGTCACAAATTTGTTCCCACTGATTGCTCTCAGATAAATGTTCTTAATCCCCAAAAAGCCTTATCTGCACTTACCATTTACAATCATTTTCAAACAAGCAGAACATGGTTTTCTGGAAAAATAAATATCACAGTTTTTCAACTTTGACCCATGTTTAATAACAGCGATTTGCCCAGCATGTAAATCTTCACTAGAACAATGGAGACCAACAATTTTCATGTTTTTCACCACCACAAGGCCAGTTCTCTTCACCTACATTAAGATATAAAATAATAACATATTAGTTATAATATCTAACGATCATATCACAGATTATACTTGATTTATTAATAAAAGGAAAGTGTTGTTTAGTACTTTATCTGATGAGTTTATATGAAAACACATTTCTCATCAGATCCAAAAAAATTTCTGAAAATTTGGTGCTGACTTTAGACCACAAATTTCTAGACCTACGCACTACTAACTGGATAATTAAATATGCAATTATCATTAATTTGTTTTAGTGAAAGATGAATACTTCTTAACATAGTAAGGGGCAGGAACCAGGCCAATTTGACTTGTTTCTTATAGTTGCTGTTGTAGTATTATTTTGCTTTAAGCTTCTAGATGGTAATAAAGAAAAATTTCAAAAATCCTGATTAAACACATGGATAAATAAAGCCCAGAGAGTTTACATGACTTTTAAATATTGACTAAAATAAAATTAAGTCTCAACTTCTAAAAACTGAGTGTACTAATTTTAGTATGGTGGCAGTCTAGACTAATACAGTTGGGTCCTACCTACTACAAGTACACAGATAATTTATAACAACAACAAAAAGGGGAAGACATACCCTCTGTTGTCAGAAAGGAAAAGAGAGGCTCGGTGCCTGTAGCTCAGTGGCTAGAGCGCCAGCCACATACACCGGAGATGGCAGGTTTGAATCCAGTCCGGGCCTATCAAACAACAACAACTACAACAAAAAAATAGCCAGGAGTTGTGGCAGGCACCTATAGTCCCAGCTACTTGGGAGGCTGAGGCAAGAGAATCACTTAAAGCCCAAGAGTTTGAGGTTGCTGTGAGTTGTGATGCCACGGCTACACTACCCAGGGCGACAGCTTGAGACTCCATCTCAAAAAAAAAAAAGAAAGAAAAAGAAAGGAAAAGAGAACTCAAAGCCAGAACAATGAGCTGAGCTACCTTAGCAGTATCCACAGAGAGGGGACTGGGCTAACCCTAACGATTGAAGCCTTATAGGCCGGGGACTGCCTGTTCCAATAAACCTCTTTCAGTGAAGGTTTTGTTACTTTGAACCTAAAGTGTCCCAAACTTACACAAATACGAATAAAAAAAGCTAGTGTAACAATATTAACATCAGATAAAATAGACTAAAGTTTAAAAAAAAATCAGTTCTATTGGTACATAAGGCACAAAATAGTCTATGCTATTTTCATGGCAAGATTCTGAAGTTTGAATGCAAACCTGATCTTTGGGTTCAGGACTGAATGTTACAACATGAAGAGAACCTGGGGTAAGGACAGGGTGTCCCTTATCCCCACCCCCATTCCCTTCCAAAGGGATTTTACCCTATACTTATCCTCCAATACATCTGTAATCATTTTAAGAAGCAGACCAAAGTTATATTAACTAAAACCATCAAGTTTCAGTGGTAAGTATGTTCGAAACTACGAAGAATGATACTTTGTGAAATGCTTTAAAAGCAGGAATACAGAAGATTTATAGAAGTCCCTTTCTGAGTTAACCATCTCCTAAACTATAAAGACATTTAAAAAGAACACAGGCTGGGTGGCTCATGCCTATAATCCTAGCACTTTGAGAGGCCACGGTGGGAGGATCACTTGAGGCCAGGAGTTCAAGACCAGCCTGTATAACATGGCAAGACTTCATCTCTACAAAACCATAAAAAAAAAAAATTGGCTTGGTTGGTGGTGCGCACCTGTAGTCCCAGCTACTTGGGAGGCTGAGGCAGAAGGATCCCTTGATCCTAGGATTCTGAAGTTGCAGTGAGCTGTGATGATGCCACTGCACTCTCGAGGAACAGAGTAAAGACTCTGTCCAAAATATAAAAGTAAAAGCAACACAAAAATCTTTCCTTTACAGAATACATCTAAGAATTTATCTAAAATATGAAGAATGCAGCTTTTAAAAAAAGCTTTAAATTTGGCTTAAATTTTTGAACACTTTCCCCTCCCCATCCTAAAATTTCTTAGATTTTTATACTCCTCTAATACAAAGCATGTTATTAGTTGATTTAATTATTTTTTTAATTTTTATTCTTTATTTCTTTATTTATTTTTTGAGACAGCATCTCAAGCTGTCACTCTGGGTAGAGTGCCATGGCGTCACTGCTCACAGCAACCTCAAACTCTTGGGCTTAAGCGATTCTCTTGCCTCAGCCTCCCAAGTAGCTGGGACTACAGGTGCCCGCCACAACACCTGGCTATTTTTTGATTACAGCTGTCATTGTTGTTTGGAGGGCCCGGGCTGGATTCGAACCCACCAGCAACAGTGTATGTGGCTGGTGCCTTAGCCACTTGAGCTACAGGTGCTGAGCCAATTTAATTATTTTTTTAAATGGTCACTTTGGAAAAGAACTAATGATGGCCTCTCAAAACATCCTGACAACAAAGCTCGCGATGTTAAGCTGAGCCAATGTGACCAGTGCAAGTGGATGCAACTGAATGAGTTTAGCATTACTTAGACTGTCTAAGTAGTTAAGCAGACAGAAATAAAGTCAGAAACCTTGTCCACAAAAGACTTAAAAAATTGTTCCTAATATAAATGAGTAGGATATTCATCAATTTATTTTTTATTAGAACAATGTTTTAGGCCAAGATTTATTTATTTATTTATTTTTTGGTCCATCGTCCCTTTTGCTTCAGAAAAAAATTTTTTTTTTCATTTTACTTCTCAGGTCAAAATATCAAGTTTGAGACAAAGACTTTTTCATCCCAAACTTAACAAAACGAAACAAATAAAAGCCTAAGTTGCATTCCATTTCAGTACTTCCACTTACTGCAACTCCCAGAAGACTGAATCTTTCAGTGAGTCACTGTTCTGGATCTGGACTTTCCTTCACTTCACTAACATGTTGGCAAGTTGTCTATGTAATCCTAATCACAGAGTTTTACATTCAAACATGAGCAACAGAGGACAATCTGTTTTGTATATGAACTAGTACATTTACTTAAATGGTAATTCACTATTTTTCCCCCTTTGTCTTTCTCATAATGAAAATATTTAAATATTCTGAGACCCATTATGTCTATATTCTTGTTGAGTGCTGTACAGACTCACTCTCAGAACTAATCAGGAAATCTCCAGACATATATATTAGAATTATTAAAGTAGTTCTTTTCAAAATATACATGTTCGGCTCAGCGCCTGTGGCTCAATGGGCTAAGGCACCAGCCACGTACTCCTGAGCTAGCGGGTTCGAATCCAGCCTGGGCCCGCCAAACAACAATGACGGCTGCAACCAAAAATGGCCGGGCGTTGTGGCGGGCGCCTGTAGTCCCAGCTACCTGGGAGGCGGAGGCAGGAGACTCGCTTGAGCCCGGGAATTGGAGGTTGCTGTGAGCTGTGATGCCACAGCACTCTATCTAGGATGACAGCTTGAGGCTCTGTCTCAAAAACAAAAAGAACAAAAAAAAAAAAAACCAAAATATACATGCTCAATCTCTACTCCACACCTAATGAATCAGAATCTCTGGAAAATCAAAAGATTAAAGTAACAAGGAAATAGTATGCAATATTAAAAAGAGCGAGGTTTGGCAGGGCACAGTGGCTCACACCTGTAAACCAGCACTGGGAGGCTGAGGCAAGCGGATTGCTTGAGCTCACGAGTTTGAGACCAGCCTGAGCAAGAGTGAGACCCTGTCTCTAAAAATTAGCCAGGCATTGTGGCAGGTGCCTATAGTCCCAGCTACTCAGGAGGCTAAAGAAAGAGAATCACTTGAGCCCAGGAGTTTGAGGTTGCCGTGAGCTTTGACGCCACAGCACTCTACCGAGGGCAATGAAGTTAGACTCTGTCTCAGGAAAAAAAAAAAAAGAAGAACACAGTTTATCTTGCAGGTTTGGGCGTTGATTTAGCCAGCTTACTAACTAATTAGTTAACCTGTTACTATATTGTGGATATTAGCAGAAGACATTGAAGTCCTGGGTCAGAAACAAAGGACTTTATTTTTCACAGCAAAGCAAGCAATATAAGCATCATGTGTGAAACTGTTTCCTTGCCCTCCAGATGGGCATGGATGGGTGCCTGGACACATGGTTGGTTGTGCTGTAGGAGTGTGGGGAAACCGCTGTTTCATAGCAAATAGTAAGCCATTTTACTGTTTTTCCTAGAGCAGTGGTTCTCAACCTGTGGGCTGCGACCCACAGGAACTGTAGTAAAGGAAGGTTGAGAACCACTGTCCTGGAGGGAGATACAGAGCGGTTAGGAATTTGCATTCATCGCATGACCAGCGAGATGTGTGGTAAGTGAGAGAACTACAGAAGAGTGCTTCTCAACACCTCTCTATGAACTCATTGAGAAGATGCCAAGAGTTAATCTGAAAGTTAAAAATAAAAAAGCAAGATACAGGAGCAAATAAGAAACTGATCCCATCTGTACATTTTTTAAACAGAAGAGACATACAGTTGGAAAGGCACTGAATATTTTTAGAAGAGTATATTAAAAACTCCCTTGGAAGTGGAAATGGGGAAACTGAATATAGGAGGGACTTTTATTTTGCTTTATACTGTTTCTTTTGCTTTGTTATTATGAGCATATATTCCTTTTTAAAAAAATCATAAAAATTCACCTGTTTTTTGTCAGGAGATAGTCTGGCTACTTCTTCATTATCTCCTAAAGATCCATGCTTTCCTTCTTCATTTTTCTAATAAAAATTAAAGGGAAAAAAGATTAGTGCATAAGACATATGATTAATTCAATAGTCCCATATTTAAGGACTAGTTTTCTTGGCTTTGGATCATTCTTTTTTTTTTTCCTTGATGAAACTCTACCTTGACATCCCACTACGCTCAAGATCAAATTCAAACTGCTCATCTAGTAAATAAGGCCTTTATAATCCAACCCCTGTATAGTTTCCCAAAATATAGAAGAACTGGAAATTGTGATCAGAAAATTAGATTTTGAGGTTTAAGATTTCAGAATTGGGGCAGTTTTGAGTAACGGAAAAGCCTAACGTGTGGCCACAAATGACTAAAGTAGAATAAATTAATCGGAAATGACAAGGAGCTATGTAGCAAAGGTATCAGATACAGACTGTAGTGAGCAGAAAAATGGTCCCGCCCAAAGCCCACCCTGGAGCCTATGACCATGCTCTGTCTGTCACACAGCAAGGGGAATTGGGGCTGCAGATGGAATTGAGGCTAACCATCTACCTTGAGATGAGGAGACAACCCTGGATTACCAGCTCACTATAAATAAAAGAGGGAGGCAGGAGAGTCAGAGTGAGTGATGAAACATGAAAAGGCTCAACTGCCCACTGCTGGCTTTGGAAATGGAAGGGACTCAACAAACCAAGGAATTCAGGCCACCTCTGGACTGGCAAAGCAAAAGAAATGGATTCTCCTCTAGAGCCTCCGGAAGGAACTAAGCCCTGCCGACACTTTGATTTTAGCCAGTGAAACTTGCTTCAGACTTCTGGCCTATCGAAGTATACAGTTTAATAAATCTGTGTTGTTTTAAGGTACCAACTTTGTCATAATTTGTTATAGTAGCAACAGAAAACTAACATAGGGATGTCAGTAAGTTTCCTCTAAAAGTGAAACTTTTAAGTAGAAAGTAGGTTTTGAGGCAGGGGCCAAAGTTCTTCATTTACTAGTTCGAAAAATACTTTAACGACTCTTTGCTATATGCCAGACATGAACTGAGTTGCTCAGGATGTAAGTGCCATAGAGCTTATGGTTTATGAACACCATAGGGAAGTGAGTATGAAGTGAACAGGTTAAGACAAGGCGATAGAGAGTTCTGTGAGCCCCAAAGCAGGTAGATAGTTAATGAGTTGGAGAAAGTTTTAAAGTAGGAATGGGAAACTCTGTGAATATTGACCTCTTAGGGTTATAAAACAAGTGTTGGATATTAGAAAAGGAACGACTTCCAAGAAGAAGTTTATAAGAAAACTCATGTTTTGGGAATGAGGTTTCTGATAAAACACAACAGGAAGCAGAGGAAGAGATGGTATCAGTCACCAAACGGTAGGGGCAAATGGGTGGTAGCAGTGCTGGTAATTATATGAATCAAAATCATAACAATACCTAACACCTACTGTTTACCATATACCAGGCCCTAAATTATCTCATTTAATCCTCACAACCTTATAAAGTAGCTACTAATACTCCCATTTTCCAAATGAGGAAATTGAGGGGAAGGAGATTAAATAATTTAGCTATGATCACACAGCTGATAAAAGGCTAAACCAAGATCTAGTCTCAAATGCATTGTCTTAACCATTATGCTACATTGCTTCTGTTCTAGAAAAATGAGGTCCTTCAGCATGAAAATAAAGTACCAGAGGACACAATGGAAAGAGAAACAATATAAGAAGTGTAGGAAAAACGAGGGAATAGTACAGTTATTCTAGTTCTCATACTTAGTCTCCAGGCCTTTTAGATAAGACTGACTTAAACTAAAATGGAAATCTATGCAACAGAAGAAATATTTTTAAATGACAGGCATTTTCATGGTGTTTGATTTCTACTCCAAAAATTTTCATTAATTGTAGTTTTTCCTCCTGCGGAGTCTCATTAACAATTATTTTTTCTCTCCCACTTACTTGTTTAGTTTTGGACTGGACTTTTGAAAATTCTTAGTTTTTATACTCAGTGTTTACCTTACAGAGTACCCATATGGTATAAGTATTCGACAACATAAAAAAAAATTCACATCAGTTATATTTACAAATGGTTGTGAGTTAATAATACACTAAGGCTGATAAAAATTATAGACAATTTAAATGTTCAGTAATAAGGGAATAGACAGGTTCATCAATAAACTGTTAAGACATTGTTAATAACATGACAGTCCATTGCATGAGCCAGGTACTATCAAAGAGCTTTACAAATATTAGCTCATTAATTTCTCATAAAAGCCCCATATACATGAGTCTTATGTACTAATGACACTCCATCTCACAGATGAAGAGGCTGACACAGACAGATAAGGTAATTTATCCAAGGTTACAACTAGTAAGTGTTGGAGCCAGGATTTGGATCCAGGCAAGCTGGCTACAAAACCAATGGCTAGGCTGGACGCCTATGGCTCAAGTGGCTAAGGCACCAGCCACATACACCTGAGCTGGTGGGTTCGAATCCAGCCTGGGCCTGCCAAACAACAATGATGGCTGCAACAAAAATTAGCCAGGCATTGTGACAGGTGCCTGTAGTCCCAGCTACTTGGGAGGCAGAGGCAGAAGAATCTCTTGAGCCCAGGAGTTGGAGGTTGCTGTGAGCTGTGATGCCATAGCACTCTATCCAGGGCTACAGCTTGAGGTTCTGTCTCAAAAAAAAACAAAAACAAAACAAACAAACAAACAACAACAAAAACCACTGGCTAGGACAGTGAGCTGAGGTTGTCTCCCCACTGTTGCACATCCAGGAGGCCTCAGGTGTCTCTGCTGTAGCCTCTGTCACCCTGTGACCTGCAGACTTCTACTTGGAAAACTCCTCGTGAAGAACAGATGTGTACAGACATCCACACTCCTGAAGAGTTCAATATGCTTAACAAAAACTAAAGAATGTCTTTACTCAGAGGGCCTGCTGTCCCAAACCAGACCTAATCACACGTCTAGAACAAAGGTGTCCAGGACTGTGTGAAGTGAGAGGACACACCAGCTAAATACCCAGCTTTTCAGAGGAGGCTCTACACCACTACACACTTCTGAAACTCCACTAGGCCCTGCCTCAATTCTGCACAGGGAAGGATGCACAAGACCAGAGTATTTCTGGCACATCTTTCTGAAGCATCAGTTTTCCTGCAAGATTTGGAAGAAACAAATCTGAGTAATTTCCAAAGGGAGAAAGTGTAAGTTTAACACAAAGGTGAAAAGTCATCTTCCTTAAGTAACTGTCAGTAATCTGTGCCTGACATGTCAGACTTTCTGCAAGAATAAAAACCTTTTAAGGATAACCTATGTTATATTATTATAACTAGTAGAAATTGGCAATCATAGAAAGTCAGTAAAAAATCCCAACCCACTGGCACCTGTACTCTCAGCTACTGAGGAGGCACAGTTACGAGGAACATTTAATCCCAGAATTTGGAGACTACAATGATCTATCATCACACCACTGCACTTCAGCCAGGGTGACAGACAGCAAGACCCCATCTCAAAACGCAAAAAAAAAAAAAAAAAAAGAAAGAAAAGAAAAAGAAAAGAAAACTCTGCCCTTCTAGTTTCCTAATCATAATATTGTCTTGGTATGGTTTTATCTATACTTTTGGGGAGGTTCATTGAAATTTTAGATACAGTCAGGCGCAGTGGCTCACGTCTATAATCCTAGCACGCTGGAAGATGAAAGCAGGTGTACTGCTTGAGCTCAGGAATTCAAGACCAGCCTGAGCAAGAGTGAGACCCCCATCTCTACTAAAAACAGGAAAACTAGCTGGGTGTTGTGGCAGGTGCCTGTAGTCCCTGCTACTCGGGAGTTTGAGGCAAGAGGATCGCTTAAGCTCAAGAGTTTAAAGTTGACGTAAGTTAAGACTCCAGGACACTCCACCTAGGGTGACAGAGCGAGACTCTGTCTCAAAAGGAAAAAAAAAAAAGAAAAAAATTTTGGATATAACAATGTATGTTTTTAACCAATCTTTTAAATTTTTGAGCTATTAGTTGTTGATTCACTTTTTTTTCTTTTTTTTTTGGCAACAGAGTCTCATTTTGTTGCCCTCGGTAGAGTGCCGTGGCATCAGAGCTCACAGCAACTTCAAACTCCAGGCTCAAGCAATTCTCTTGCCTCAGCCTCCTGAGTAGCTTGTTCATTTACTTTTGGATCCCATTTACTTTATTTTATTATTTTTTTATTTTTGCAGTTGTCATTATTGTTTAGCTGGCCCAGGCCGGATTCAAACAGCCAGCCTTGATGCATGTGGGCACCATAACCACTGTGCTATGGGTGCTGAGCCCTCCATTTAAATTTTCTATCTCTCCCCTTCCCTTCTCAGAATTAATCATTCTACAGAGGTCTAAGGTGCTATTAATTTTTAATATTTCTTCACTCTCCTCTTCAGATAATTGGATGATAATTTATATTGCTTTACCTTCTGTTTTTAGTTTATAAATAGGTTACAAATGTTTTGTTTTGTTTTGTTTTATTACCTTTTCCTTTGGTTCTTTTTTATAACCTTCATTTCTTTATTTAGGTTCCAAACCTGGTATGAAGGATATTTTCTTTTACTTTTAAAAACATATACATTAATTATAGCTGCCTTCAACTTTTTATCTTCTGTTTACAACATACTGGACATCTTAGTATAACTTCTACTTCTTGCTTTTTATCTTGTGTATGAATTATAGTTTCATGTTTTCTCACATACTTCATGAATTTGAAAATTGTGTACTAGAACCTATAAATCATAGTTACAGAGGGAAAAAAAAATCACTGGCAATTTCCTTATATTAAGTGAAAAGGGTTGGATCCAGAAAAAATAATCTTATCTGAGTAAAGGAAATTAAGAAAAAAGACTGGAAAACAATACATAAATAAATGTCAGTAGTCTCTAAGTGATAGAATTACGAGGAACTTTTTTTTCCTTCCACTCATTTTATAAATAATGAACAATATTACTTTGGTAACTCATAAAAATATGTATATAGTAACTAGTACAAAAAGGAAACCCAGAAGAGAAGAAAAACACAAAAATAACATGATTTTTTTTAATGTTGCAGTTGTAGATTAAATCTTCATTATCAATTAAAATATCTGTACAATAAACAGTACAGATAATGTAAGAGCAGTGTACAATGTGCTTGTGAAATTTCATATTCTTCCCCTACACTGGCTTCTTTGTAAGGGCCAGGACATCACAAGAACTAATGAAATTATTATATGCCTCTGCTTTATTGACATTAAATCACAAGTAACTTATAACTTGAAAATAATTATGTTCCAAATATTTAATAAATCTGCTTTGGAATTTAAAACACATTTTTCTCATATAAACAATATTACTAATGGTAGTCGAGTTCCCCAGCTAACCCTTGGGAACTTTTTAGGTTCCAAAACCTGCAGGTAAAGAACAGAAGCAGAAGCCTTTCTAAGACTGGTTTGACAGCTGTGGTCCTATAAGATATGGATGTGGGAGCACAGCCTGGAAGACACCACTGCAGTGAACATCAGCATAGCAAGCTCTAGGACCTGAATGTAAAAGTCATAACCTTTTCTATGTCCAAGTCAATCTTATTTCCAGGTCAGCTGGCATTTATAAAAGATGGATTTTCTTTTCTTTTTTTGTTGAGACAGAGTCTCTGTCATCCCACCCCCCAGAGCGCTTCCCTGAGGAGTGCAGTGGCATCATCATAGCTCATAGCAAATTCAACCTCTGTGACTGAAGCCATCCTTCTACCTCAGCCTCCCCCTTAGCTGGAACTATAAGCCTGTATCATCATGCCCAGCTAATTTTTCTATTTTTTAGTAGACATGGGGTCTTGCTCTTGCTTAGGATGGTCTTGAACTCCTGAGCTGAAGGAATCTTCCTGTCTCAGTCTCCCAGAGTGCTAGGATTACGGGGGTGAGCCACTGTGCCTGGGTAAGACACAGATCTTCCTTGTTCTGTTTTGATGCCTTTTGTACTCATTTCTGTCTTAACTGTAATTTAAAAACTTTAATAAACATAGGTATGAGTCACATTTCCAAATAAGATTCTAAAGAAAATATTTAAAACAAAAGACTGGGTTCATTCATTTTAAAGACTGGGGCCTGACAGATGAAGGAGCAAGATGCCAAGAAAACAAGAAGTTGTTGACTTGGGGGGAACCACTGAGTCACAAGCCTGATCGTTTGTTAAACAAGATATAAAGCACAAAATCTTGTCAATAATGTTATTTTTATAACTCTTAAAATTACTCGGCACCATTTTGTAACAAAATGCTAACTGAAAGCTTTATCTCAGGTATGTTCTCAGACTGTGTAGTTCTCTCTATGAAGTATGAGGAAACAGTCGGGTATTATTTGCAAACAAACCTCTGCCACTAGTTGGTCCATCACTTCCTTCCTAATAGAAACTTAAATATCATTATTCACTAATTGTGTGCCTGTCAAAAAAGAACTTAGCTTCAGCACAATATGTGGATGTGTGTATATAAAACAGAACTAAAGTGAAATCAAATCTGGACGTTAAAAAATGAAAGATTCTTTATAGATATCAGAAAAAAAGCTTCTTCAAAATTAGGGTTCAATCTCTAACATGTCCAGCTTTTTAAATAACTTTAAAAGTCTTAAATCTCTAATATTTGTTTCAAATCTGGGTCTTTGAAATAAATTTTATCTGCAAAAAAACAAAAATGAATCCAAAAAATGCTTGACGGCTTAGAAATTTTCTATTTTCAGAAAATAATGCTAAGTTATAACAAGTAGAAAGAATAAAGGGATTTGAAATTCATGAAGCAAATGAAGAGCTTTCTCAAAGCCATGGGGAGCCAGGTGGGGGTTGGGAATGTTAAGAAATAGGGAATAAGAATGAAGAAAAATTTTAATAATGTTTTACTATTCATAAAACATTTCACAAAGGAATTCGGAACAGAACTACTCTAAGAGGTATCACTTTCGATTACAAGAGGGACTCTACCTAACAAATGCACCCATTGTAACCTAATTCTTTGTACCCTAAAATTAATCTGAAGTAAAAAAAGAGGTATCATTTTATGGTAAAAAGTAAATTCCCTCACTTCCTGTTAAAGTTCCTCAATGCAATCCTTATACTGAAAGGATAAAAAATCCAAACTCCTTTGCAAGACACACAATTATTTTTATGATATGATTCCTTTCTAGTTTCCTCCCTCCACCCAATTTTACCCTCTGACATGTGGACCACAAACTCTACCATCCCTCTAAGCTTGTCCATGTGGAGCACTTTGTTTTGAGCAAATGTCCACCCATCATGTCTCAGTGCAAATACTGCCTCCTCTGTCCATCCTTCCTTCTGTAGAGCCTAGCCCTCAGTCTTGGTAGCATTTCTTATGCTTTGTACTTAGCTTCATCACTGTATCTTAATTGTTGAAATGCCTTGTTTTTCTATAGGAAATACAAGGAAATAAGAACCATAGGAAATAAGAACCACATCTTTTCCTCTTTGTTTCTTAAGCCCATGTATACAACTTCATCCACAGGGGTAAAAAAGCAACCAAAATGAATAAGAAAAAAGAAGGTGGTCATGAATGGCCTTTTAGAATATTTAAGGATTTAAATCTTTCACTGGAAAAGCTAAAGCAACCTTTTAGCAGGATTATTGATTAAGTTGGAAACTCAATGAGTATATACAAAATATAATTACAATTTTTTAAGAGTGAAATAAAAAACTTTATGCTTAAAAAAAAGATCTGAAGGAAAGTATCAAAATGTTAACAATAATTCTGTTAGAATGGTGAGAAGCCATGGGTAATTTTTCACGCACCCCCTCCCTCCTTTTCCTGTTTTCAAAAATGTCTTACACGCTTCGCTTAACCTATCACTATTTTCCACAATATGACTAAAAAATTAACAACACTCCAAATGTCCAAAATTACCAAACTGAAATGGTGAGAACCCAGCATCAAGCCACCCTAAATTATGAAGAATATGATGAGAAAACAACACCTTGCTGCCCCAAGGGTAGGAGAGAAAAAAGGACGTAGAATGTAGATACTTCATATATTGGCTTTTATGATACTATACATTCCCAAACTGTTTTGATCAACTCTTTAAAGATCCAAAAAGAAACTACTTACACCAACCAAGAAACCAATGAGCATTCATAGATTATCTCTTATAATGGTAGATACTAAAGGGTATACGTAGCTGGTCTCAGTGGCTCACGTCTGTAATCCCAGCACTCTAGTAGGCAGAGGCGGGTGGATTGCCTGAGCTCAGGAGTTTGCCACTAGCCTGAGCAAGAGCAAGACCCAGTCTGTAAAAATAGCCAGGCTTTGTGGAAGGTGTCTGTAGTCCCGATACTTTGGAGGCTGAGGCAAGAGAATTGCTTGAGTCTGAGAGTAGGAGGTTGCTGTGAGCTCTGACGCCAGGGCACTCTACCCAAGGTGACAAGGTTAGACCCTGTCTCAAAATAAATAAATAAATAATAAATAAAACAAAGGGTATACATGTATAACTTTATAAGCCATATTGTCTACCTTCAAGCAATTTACAGTTCGGTGGGAGAGGGAAAAACTACCTAGATAAAATACCAACGGTACATAATTGGGTGATAAATTATGTGGTATGGACAATAACCTTATTAGCTAAATCAACACATAAATACTATTAATACCTGATAAACATGGCACAGTCTGAGAAAGTAACTATTCTATTTTTAGATTGGAAAGATGAGCTACTAAAACTATGAGTTGTTAAGCTCATGTTAACATGAGCTAACCATGTTAAACTATAAAAGTTATTTTTCAAAAAAATTTTTTTTTGAAACAGAGTCTCTGTCACCCCCAGTAGAGTGCTGTGGCGTCGTAGCTCACAGCAACCTCAAACTCTTGGGCTAAAGTGATTCTCTTGCCTCAGCCTCCCCAGTAGATGGGACCACAGGCGCCGGACACAACGCCCCGGGTCTTGAACTCCTGAGCTCAGGCGATCCACTCTGCTTGGCCTCCCGGAGTGTTAGGATTACGGGCGTCAGCCTATTTTTCAAATCTTAAGGCTTCTTCAGTTTGGTTTGAAGTGTGACAGAAACGGGAGCAATAAAATAAAATTTTAGACCATTGGTCTTCTAAGGGGAAAAACTACAGAAACAAATTATACCTGAGACTTTTGCCTTTGGGCTTCTGCTGGGAAGAGCTCCATCCAGAGACTGAGCAGAGTGAATAAATTGACTTTAGAAAGTCTTGGTATTTGACCTGCAAATGAGAAAGCAAACATTTAAAAATTCTACTAATGATGGAAACAGTAAAAGGGCTCAACGCTACTTGGGTGTTACAGCCTTAACTCAGCTGCTTTAGCAGGAGGCCGAGAAAAAGGATTACAGGACAAGAGAATCAGCTCTCTGGGCAGCAGACTCTTCGCCCTCCCTCGCTGCGACCCCCTGCAGCACTTTGGAAAGTTGGCCCCTTTTTCTCCAGGCCTCATCCGACAGGAAAAAGGAATACACATTCAAAGGAAGCTGTGACAGGTCCTCGCATCCGAGGTCGTCGCGCAGAGATCCTTGGACTGCGAGGGGGGATGGCCACAAGGGCAGTGATTAGAGCACGACCGTGACCTTGGGCGGTAAAGCTGTCAGAAGACAAAAACGCGTCACGTTCGGTTAATCTGGAAATCAAGGTACAAGCGCGGTTCGGGACGCTTCCAGGCTCTTCAACCGCCGAGATCCAAGGTCCTGCGAGGAAGATCGGGGCCGTGAGGGAGATTTCCAGAGCCAGGGCGGCGGCGCCGAGCGGTCCCGCTGACCACGGCTCGGGCTCGGGCCCCCGGAGCAGCGCAGCGGGACCGGCGGGGATCGGAGCTCAGGGCGGGAGCCGCAAAGGCAGAGCCAGCCCGGGGCGGCGGGAGCGGGTCGGGCACTCACCGGTCATGCTGCCGGTCTGCGTGCTGACTGAGCGCCTGGCCTCCGCGCTCTCAAGACTTTGCATCTGCCCCGCTTCCTTCATCCCAAGCCCAGCGTCCTGTGCTGCCCAAGAAACCGCCCCCTGGCAGGCATGATCGCGGCCCCAGCGGCCCCACCCGCGCCTCCTTCCGGCAACTGTGAAGAAACCGCCGACCCGGCGCAGCCAGATGACGTCACGAGCCGTCGCGCCACTTCCGGGCGCCTTGTGACGTCAGGGCGGGCCGTGGACGCGGCGGCGCGGACTTGCTAGGTGGGCGGAGACCGAGTGAGCGTGCCGCTCTGACAGCTGTGTTTGCTTATCCTGTCTTGTCTTTTTTTGTTGTTTTCATTTCTTTTTTTAGAGACAGAGTCACAGCTCTCAGCAACCTCCAGCTCCTGGGCTTAGGCGATTCTCTTGCCTCAGCCTCCCGCGTAGCTCCGACTACAGGAGCCCCCACAACGCCCGGCTGTTTCTTTGTTGCAGTTTGGCCGAGGCCGGGTTCGAACCTGCCACCGTCGGTATATGGGGCCGGCGCCCTACCCACTGAGCCACAGGCGCCGCCCTCTTGTCTTGTCTTGAGAAAAGGTCACTTGAGGATTTCTCAGTCGAGCCCAATTTTGCGAAAACTCTGCTGGAGTAATAGACGCAGAAAACTGAGAATAGATGCAGAAAGTAGCGACTAATTCTCACATAAATTGGATCTAATTTTGACCAAAGTACATGACTTAAACTTTAATTCAACTTGTTAATATGTTTAGGATATTGCATCCTCATCTGTAAGTGAAATATGTTTGTAATTTCCCCTTTATAATAATATGTTTTCTCCAATTTTAATATCAGGTGTATCCAGATTAAGTAGAATGATTTTGCAGTATTTCTTCTTTTTCTATGGTCTGTAAGATTTAGCATGGTCTGTTTTTTGAAATTATCTTTTACTTTATAAATATTAGTTGTCTATTTTTGAGACTTTGGAAAAAAAATAAGTTAACTGATGACTCCATACTGAGCCTCAGAGTCAAAGCATTCTATAATAGACATACTCTTATCTGACAATGTGAATGTTACTTTCTTTGCATTATTATCATTATTGCTAAATATTTTGATGCAGCAATCATCTGATTTCTGAATGCATTTATCTTTATTCATTCTTTACGAGGTTTTCGTTTCTAGTCCTTATCTTAAACATTGTTATTGTTATTAAATTTTAAACATTTTTAATTCTGTGAAGGCAAAAAGTGGAAATCTAACTAACACATGTATATGTAAAATAAAAAAATAAATACAAGAAAATTGAGAATTTTCATCAGTGAGCAAAACAGTCGAAGTGGAAACCTACCCCATTCTGTCCCGGTCAAGGTTTTAGAGAACCCAGGGTGAGAGGGTGAGGAGCTGGGGAGCTGGGAGGTGTAGGATGTTTGTATAATCAGATTTTGGCCAATGTGGGGGACATTCTGCTGCTTATCAAGAACATAAAGAAGAGGTGAAATTGTAATTGGGAAGAGGTGAGGGAAAGAAGGAGCAGCGAGTGGCCTCTGAAAAATCTGAGAGGTAGCCTGACATTGTGGGTTTGTGCCTAGTGTATTTGTATTATTGAAATGTTCCAGGCATGGCGGAAGGTGAAGCCTCTCTCTCCCCAGTGACTCAGAGGGCAATTTCCATCACCAGCTCCTTCTGTACTCAGGATCTGAAATACTGACAAGTAGCAAGACCCCAAAACTGCTCTCAGACTATGGAAGCAGAGGCTGAACATTATAAAAGTATGTCATTTTGTAAAGCAATCTTCAATGTTGATGGATGGCTGGGGTTCGTTTTCATTACTGTATATTATCTCATTGTAGGTATATACTACAATTTATTTGAGTACAGCGACATTTCGGCCATCTCCAGCTTCTTGCTATTGCAAAAAATAAGTTCTTCTACAGGGCGGGGCCTGTGGCTCAGTGAGTAGAGTGCTGGGCCCATATACCGAGGGTGGTGGGTTCAAACCCAGCCCTGGCCAAACTGCAACAACAACAATAAAAACAGCCAGGTGTTGTGGCAGGCACCTGTAGTCCCAGCTACTCGGGAGGCTGAGGCAAGAGACTCACCTGAGCCCAAGAGCTGGAGGTTACTGTGAGCTATGACACCACGGCACTCTACCCAGGGTGACAAAGTGAGACTCTGTCTCTAAAATAAAAAAAAGTTCTTCTACAAGTATTCCCAAGGCTATACTTAGGAGAATTCATGGGTTGTTATTCTCAAGTTTGCTACACGTACATAATACTGAAACATTTCCCAAAGACACTAAGCCAATTTACATTGCTGTATTGTCCCATCACTTCTTGCAATTGTCAGACTTTTAGTGTTTTCTAATCTAATTGGTGTTAAGTGATATCTTGTGGTTTTATTTGCCCTGATTTCTACTTGGGTTTTACACCTTGTCATATGTTGATTAGCCATACACGTTTCCTCTCTGTGAAATACCTGTTAACAGTTTTTCTATTTGGTTGTTTCTTATTTCTTACTGATTGGTAAGCATTCTTTATGTATTCTAGATATTCATGCTCAGCGTATGTGCGTTTTTTGTTTTTTGTTTTTTTTGAGGCAGAGCCTCGAGCTGTCACCCTGGATAGAGTGCTGTGGCATCACAGCTCACAGCAACCTCCAACTTCTGGGCTCAAGCGAGTCTCCTGCCTCTGCCTCCCAAGTAGCTGGGACTACAGGCGCCCGCCACAACGCCTGGCCACTTTTTGGTTGGCAGCCGTCATTGTTTGGCGGGTGCGGGCTGGATTCGAAACCGCCAGCTCAGGTGTACGTGGCTGGCGCCTTAGCCCATTGAGCCACAGGCACCGAGCCGTATGTGCGTTTTTTTTTTTGTTCGTTTGTTTGTTTGTTTTGGGGACAGAGCCTCAAGCTGTCACCCTGGATAGAGTGCTGTGGCATCACAGCTCACAGCAACCTCCAATTCCTGGGCTCAAGCGAGTCTCCTACCTCTGCCTCCCAAGTAGCTGGGACTACAGGCGCCCGCCACAACGCCCGGCCATTTTTTGGTTGCAGCCATCATTGTTGTTTGGCGGCCCGGGCTGGATTCGAACCAGCCAGCTCAATTGTACGTGGCTGACGCCTTAGCCTGCTGAGCCACAGGCACTGAGCCAGTGTATGTGCGTTTTAAGTATCTTCTCCCCATTTGTGTCTTGCTTTTACATTTTTTATGATGTCTTTCAGTGCAGGTTTTTATTTTAATGTGTCAAACATATCAATAATATTTTTTTCTTTTCTTTTCCTTTTCTGTCCTCCCCTCCCCTCCCTTCAACAGAGTCTTACTCTGTTGCCCCCCGCTAGAGTGCCATGGTGTCAGCCTAGTTCACAGCAGTCTCACACCTGGGTTCAAGTGAACCTCCTGCTTCAACCTCCTCAGTAGCTGGGACTACAGGCACCCACCGTAACTCCCAGCTATTTTTTTCTATTTTTAGGAGATGGGTTCTCTTGCTCAGGCTGGTCTTGAACTCCTGAGCTCAATGGTTCTTTCCTCCTCAGTCCCCCAGATTGTTAGAATTACAGGTGTGAACCACTGCCCCCACCTCTAATAATTTTCTTGAATGGGTTTCATATCTGTATTTTTTTTAAAACATCTTTCTTACCTGAGGCTATAAAGATACTCGTTTATGTTTTACTCTGAAGGTTATAACGTTTTCCTTTCAGACTTATGTACTCATACATGTAGAATTAAGTTTTGTGTTTGGTGTGAGATACGGGGCCTTCTTTTCTTTCTTTTTTTTTTTATTGTTGGGGATTAATTGAGGGTGCAAGAAACCATGTTACACTGGTTGCATTTTTTGGGTAAAGTCCCTCTTACAATCGTGTTTATTTTCTTTTAAATTTGGACACTCACTTACCTTAGCACTGTTTTAGCATTGATGTGCAATACCCCCTCTACCATATCAAATTTCCTCAGGCAGTCTACTTCTTAGTTTTTGGTATATTTTTCTAATTTTTTTTCATGTAACTTACAAAATTAATTAGCAATGTTCCTCTTACACTCTTTAAATTTCTACTGCTTTTAAAAAGTATGCATATTATATATTTTAGAATTTTTTTATTGTTAATTGATAAATAATAATTGCACATATTCATAGGGCACATAGTGATGTTGTAATACACATAATGTACAGTGATGAGATCAGATCCACTTGAACATTTATCATTTTTTTGCATTAGGAGCATTTAATATCCTCCTCCTAGCTATTTGAAATTATGTATTATTGTTAACTATAGTCACCCTAAGGTGCCATAGAACACTTGAACTTACTCTTCCTAGATAGCTGTAATTTTGTGTCCTTTTTTTTTTAACTAGTTGGATGAAAGTATTTTAAATTGTATAGAAAACCAGCGCATTGTACCCCATAATTTCATTAATGTACACAGCTATGATTTAATTTAAAAAAAGGGGGAAAAAGTCTTTTCCTATATCATCCCTTTAAATGAAACATAAAATATGTTCACTACAATAATCTCTCAGACTTATTTCATATAAAAACTTCAGAATACGTAAAGCACAAATTTCAGCTTTCAAAGACACCATTTAGATTTCACATATTAAACAGCTATTACATCACTCACAATGGCACAAATATGCCTAACACATGAACGCTATTAATTTTTCATCCTTTGTTAATAGTCAGAAAGAACTACATGGTTTGAAAGGTGCTTTAACTTATGTGTGGTCAGTAAAACTGAGTAAGTAATTCAAGTATGGTCATATAGAGTCAGGCAGTTAATCCAATATCACTATAAAATCAAGAAGATGAAAATAAAGGCAGAAAACTTGGTTTCTCTTCCTTTCATTACATAGGTAGATATCAGGACCTTACTGTAAAAAATATAACAATTCTTACATATGGTTTCCCTAGAACATAATGGAGTTTCAGAAACTATAGAAGATGTCAAGATCCATAGTTGGCTTCTTCAAATGCTTTTCTAGCCCAATTCAATTCTTCATTTATAGTAAGCAAGTCTTCAACCCTAGCAAACATCCTGGGATCCTTCCGAATCAAGATGATATCTTCAACTTGTACTCGACCTTGTCTGCCAATAGACATGGCCTTGTGAATCATTTCAGTAATGAACTCTGTGGATTCTGGTCATCTCCAAAGCCATGCATCATACATCTCAAGTCTTCAGGAAAAAGTCTGTCTTTCACCCTGTCCACCTTCTGAACCTCCTCCAATTTCTTCATTTTCTTCCTCAAAAGCAGGGTCTTCCTCCTCATTTGCCACCCCATCAGCCCGCCAGCCTACAGCACCCAGCAAGCTCCCTCTCAATGGGTTTCAGTACTTCTGCAGCCTTACTTCTGGTGACTTCCACATTAAAGTGAGTTTTTCTTTTCTTTTCTTTTTTAACTAAAATACTTAACAGTTTTATTTTCACATTTCACAATACAAATGAAAACTGCCCCTCTTTTGAGTTTATTTCTTTCCTTCAAAGCTATTGTCTCTTTGATAGGAAGGAGAAGCAAGTCTTCTTTACCATGGTATTAAGAAAACACCCAGGGTCACAGCACCACGATCTCCTGGTGAAGCAGAACAAGTAATATGAAACTGACATAAAGAAAACTCCCCTCTACCCTTATCTGTCTGGGCAAGTCATTCCAGGACCAGTGGGCACCATCATGGGACGAGCAGGAGGTCTCATTATTGGCATGTGACCTCCCATGGGTGGCCTCGTTCCAGGAGCAGGTCCCACTGGCATCATCCCAGGAGGAGGAGGACCCATCATCGGCATCATGGGAAGGCCCCACACATGGGGTGCTGGCATCATACCAGGATGAGGAGCACCCATCCTGGAAGGAAGACTTGGGGGAGGTGGAATCGTCGCCCCTGCAGGAGGAGGAGCCGAGAATGGAGTAGGAGGTATTTTTCTTTGTTGAAATGCAGCTGTTGTTTGTCAGTCAGGCTCTGGGCCTGCTCCTCCATCCATTTCTGATAGTCCCTCACATTCTCTGTGTGCTTCCTCCCACTGAAGTGTGTCTTTCTCACAGATGGAGAGTCATGGGTGAGATATGTGTCGCAGTAGTCACAAGAAAACTTGGGCATATTCCCTCCTGGCCACTGGTGACTCCTTTCTAACGTGAATTTTAAAAACAAGCCTCCATACCAGTGTGGGAGGAAAGAACGGCAGAGTGGGGGGAGGAAGTCCGCTCTATTGGTAATAACGGTCCAAGTTCACCCCATCATGGATTTCACAGTCCCCCAGAGACACGTGGTCCTTAAAAATCATGTACCACTTCATAAGGACAATCTTGTCGCAACGGGTGCCAGTTAGGGCTACAATCAGCTTCTTAAGGTCTCCCGTGGTGTTATTGGTGTTGCATTTAACGGGGACCTTCCCCAGACTGTCATTGGAAACAACCTTGGTCATCCAGGCTGGAGCTCCAAACACAAACTTCCAACCTGCAGACGCCACAACCTCCAACCTCAAGCGCTCTGATGCACGAGATTTTAAAAGCCATGAGAGATTCTTTTGCAACCTCCATGCTTTTGAAAACTCACCCCTGGAAGGCACGTCCAATCTCTCCTTCAGCTTTTCAGAGCAACACAACTTGGTGTCCTTTAACAAAGCTCTCCCTGTCTCCCTGGTTTCCTGTACCCTCCCCAGCCTCTAGTATCCTCTGTTTTACTTTTTACTTCTATGAAATCAACTTTTTTTAAGCTTCCACTTGTAAGTGAGAACATGTGGTGTTTTACCTTGTATTCCTGGCTTATTTCATCTGACATAATGTCCTCTAGTTTTATCCATGTTGCCATGAAGGAGAGGAGTTCATTCAGTTCTATGGCTGAATACTATTGCATTGTGTATATATATTACATGACTTTTTTTTCTTGGCAAATTTTGCCAGGTATCTTTCAATTATATTCTTTCAAAAAACTATTTTTTGTTAAACCTATGATAGCTTTGTTTTCTATATTATTAATTTTAGTTTATTTTACTCTATTTGCATTTGTTCTATGATTTTATAACTTCATTTGACTGTTTCACTTATTAGGCTTACTTTCTGCCTGAGCATTTAAAGCTAAAATTTCTGCATACTTCTTTGTTAGCACCTTATAAATTAATGATCAGTCAGTATTAATATATTGAGTGTTCCCAGTGATTTTTTAACTTGATCTATGGGTTATTTGGAAATGCGATTTTTAAAAAATCTAGATACAAGATGAGCTTTGTTTGTTTTGCAAAAACCAGTGTCATATTGGTAAGCTGAGTTTTGTTATTTTGTTATTGATTTCTAGCGTGACGTTGGTATCCAGAGAATATAATCTGTATGATGCCAGTTCTTTGAAATTTGTCCAGGCTTGTCTTATGATGTGCATCAGTGCTGTCCAGTGGAATTGTTCTGCAGTAAAGGAGCTGTTCGATATCTGCACTGTCTTTCTTGTATGTTAATCCCTAGCCACATGTGACTGCTGAACACCTGAAATTTGGCTAGTACAACTGAGAAACGGAATTTTTAACTTTATTTAGTTTTAATTAATTTAAATAGCACATGTGGCTAGTGGCTATTGTATTAAACAAAATAGCTCTAGACTCTCTTGGATTTCTGATTAGATATAAGTTAACCCTTCTGACCTCTTTTAAATTTGGGGGGTTTTTATTTTTAAAAATTTTCCAGCTCTTTGTTTCTTTGCCTGGTTCATTTCTTCAGATCTGTGTTCCAGCTTTCTACTTATTTCTTTGGCTGTGTAGAATGTTTGCCAGCCCACCAATTCTGAAGGTAAGCTCTTCAGTTGACTTGACTCTATCCAGGGGACTCCAGTTCTGACTCTGTACCTTTCCTGGGGTTGAAGCTTTGTTTACATTCTCTTTATAGCCACTAATACTAAGGTTTTAAAGACAAGTCACAGACTGCGAGAAAATATTTTCAAGGCACATGTTCAACAAAGAACTCATTTTTTTTATTTTAAAATCATTCCAAACCAATGTTAGATTATTCCCTCCAAAAGGGTAAAAACTCCAAAGAACCACAACCTTAAAATTACACTAAAGCTCTATAAAGAAAAAATATATAATAAATGTCTCATACAAATTTCAGAACATCTAAGTGCTTGCCAAAAAGCGTTGATTATTCCTCATCCTCATTTTCATTCTCCTGACAAGAGTGTTCTGATCTGTTACCTTCCAACTGGTCAGCTCGGATATGATTCAGTGCAGCTGACGTCCTCAACATGAAGGAGGCTGAAACTGTAATGGTGTTTCTAGTCTCTTCCGGCATGAGTTCATTTGTAACTTCATCAGCAAGTTTTTGGTTAAAAATCCTTGAGTCTTCTAGAGGTGACCAGATCTTTATGGTCACCTCCTCTCTATGCCAGATGGGGCTAGAACTGGGTCACATGGATGTGGCTGTAGGCAGTTTGCCACCTGATCATCAGCTTCCGGAAGCATCAGGTGCTCTGTAGGGTGCCAATCCCAAATGAAGATGGGGTGCAGTCAGAGCCACTCGTTCCAAAGTTAGCACCCCAGTAACCTGCTACTTTAGTCAGAGCCACTCGTTACAAAGTTAGCACCCCAGGAATCTGCTTCTTGAGTCAGAGCCACCGGTTACAAAGTTAGCACCCCAGGAATCTGCTACTTTAGTCAGAGCCACTGGTTACAAAGTTAGCACCCCAGGAATCTGCTACTTTAGTCAGGGCCACTGGTTACAAAGTTAGCACCCCAGGAATCTGCTACTTTAGTCAGGGCCACTCGTTACAAAGTTAGCACCCCAGTAACCTGCTTCTTTAGTCAGGGCCACTCGTTACAAAGTTAGCACCCCAGGAATCTGCTTCTTTAGTCAGGGCCACTCGTTACAAAGTTAGCACCCCAGGAACCTGCTTCTTTAGTCAGGGCCACTCGTTACAAAGTTAGCACCCCAGGAACCTGCTTCTTTAGTCAGGGCCACTCGTTACAAAGTTAGCACC
>CAUYRH010166703.1:0-10523 GCA_963574655.1 Perodicticus potto | reverse complement strand
TAGTCCCAGCTACTTGGGAGGCGGAGGCAGGAGACTCGCTTGAGCCCAGGAATTGGAGGTTGCTGTGAGCTGTGATGCCACAGCACTCTGCCCAGGGTGACAGCTTGAGGCTCTGTCTCAAAAAAAAAAAAAAAAAAAAATATATATATATATATAAACTGGAAGAAAATATTTGTGACATACGTAACTGATAAAAATTAATATCCAGCATATGGGTGTGTATCTTAAACAATAAAAAGACAAGCCAGTAGAAAATGGGCAAAAGACAAGAATAGGCATTTTACAAAAAAAAGGAAACATAAATTACCAACAAACAAGAAAAGATGCTCAACTTCACTGATGATTAGGTAAGTATAAATCAGTGCCCGTAGCACAGTGGTTACGGTGTCAGCCACATACACCAAGGCTGGTGGGTTTGAACCCAGCCTGGCCCAGCTAAACAATAATGACAACTGCAACAAAAAATAGCTGGGCGTTGTGGCAGGCGCCTGTAGTCCCAGCTACTTGGTAGTCTGAGGCAAGAGAACCCAAGAGTTTGAGGTTGCTGTGAGCTGTGACACCACAGCACTCTACCAAGGGTGACATAGTGAGATTCTGTTTCAAAAAAAAAAACAAAAAACAATACCACAATAAGATAGCATTTTATGCCAACTCTATTGGCAAAATTAAGAAATTTAGTAACACCAAATGCTGGTGAAGATGTGGATCAGTGGAACCTCTTATATACCACCAATGTATTATAAATTGGCACAACTCTGAAGAAACACTTTAGCAATATTTTGCAACTTGAATTCGATATATTGCAGGGAAATTCTTGCACATGTATAAGAATATTCATTGCAGTACTATTTACAAAAAAAGTGGAGGCTACCAAATGTCCATTGATAGAAGACTGGAAAAGTAAAATATTCGCAGAGTGAATGTACTACAACTACATACCTCAACCTGGTCAAATATAATGTATGAGAAATGAAGTTGTGGAAAACTAAATCGAGCCAAACTTTTATAAAGCAAAAAAAATAAACTAAGTATTTTGTTTAGTGATACAGACACGTGATAAAATGACTATTTATTTATTTATTTATTTAGAGATAGTCTCACTCTGTCACCCTGGGTAGAGTGCCATGGCGTCATAGCTCACAGCAACCTCACAGCAAACTCTTGGGCTTAAGCAATTGTCTCACTTCAGCCCCCTGAGTAGCTGGGACTACAGACACCAGCTACAGCACCTAGCTATTTTTAGAGATGGGGGGTCTCGTGCTTGCTCAGGCTGGTCTTGAACTCTTAAATTCCCGAGCTTAAGCAGTCCACCAGCTACAGCACCTAGCTATTTTTAGAGATGGGGGGTCTCGTGCTTGCTCAGGCTGGTCTTGAACTCTTAAATTCCCGAGCTTAAGCAGTCCACCCACTTTGGTCTCCCAGACCATAGCGTCCAGCCTTAAAAGGACATATTTTTAAAATAGCTGTGTATGGTGATATACACCTGTATTCTCAGCTACTCTGGAGGCTAAGGTGAGAGGATCGTTTGTACCCAGGAATTCGAGGCTGCAGTGCTCTATGATCGCTGCTATGTGAATAGCCACTGTACTGCAGCCTGGGTAATATAGTAAGACACCATCTCTTTTTAAAGAAAAATAGAAAGGAAAAAATTCAAGAAAATGTTCAATATGAAATTCAAGCTAGTATTACCTTTGGTGAGGAGGTAGGGCAAGATAAGAAAGGGACCTATGGGGGATGCATCAATAGGTAATTCTGCAGTTCTTAATTTGGATGATGGGTTTTTTCTCAAGCTGTTGCCCTGGGTTGAAAACTCTGGCATCACTGCTCACAGCAACCTCAAACTCTTGGACTTAAACGATCCTCTTGCCTCAGCCTCCCAAGTAGCTGGGACTATAGGCACCTGCTACAACGCCCGGCCATTTTTTGGTTATAGTTGTCATTGTTGTTTGGCCCAGGGTTAATTTGAACCCTTCAGCTCCGGTGTATGTGGCTTGTGCCTTAGGTTGAGTTATAGGTCCCGAGCCTTTTTTTTTTTGAGACAGAGTTCACTTTGTAGCCCTCCGTAGAGTGCTATGCCGTCACAGCTCACAGCAACCTCCAACTGTTGGACTCAAGCAATTCTCTTGCCTCAGCCTCCCAAGTAGCTGGGACTACAGGCACCCACCCCAATGCCCAGGTATTGTTTTTTGTTTGTTTGTTTGTTTTTTGTTGGTTGCAGTTGTCTTTGTTGTTTGGCAGGTCCCGGGTGGATTCGAGCCCGCTAGCTCCAGTGTGTGTTGCTGGTGCCCTTAGTCGCTGAGTTACAGGCGCTGAGCCAGATGATGTGTTTTGAGTGTTCATTTTAGGTTGCATTTGTTCTTTTGATTTATCAAATACTACACAGTATATTAAAATAATTTAAGAGGCCTGTAGTTTCTCTCTTTCACCACTGCATGGCAGGCTAGCATGCCAGTAAAATAAGTCCTGTGTGGGAAAGGCTGGTGAAAATCCATATGTACCCAATACAGTAGTAATATTTGAGCAGCATCCTAATTTCTCTATAGGGATATCTATAACATAGGGCTTTATGTTTTTAAAGTGTTTCAATGCACAAACACAGCAGGTCAGATGTACATTGCGGTGGTCCTGCAGCCATTTGTCCAGGGTTTGTTCGTTCTTTTTGCCTGGTTATATAACCATTTTTGCAAACTTAGAAGTGCATCTGCTTGAATGTTCATTCTTCTTTCTCAGAATTTTCAGTATTTCTAAATTACTAAGATGGAACATGAGGGTAGTTCTTCATAGTAACGGGGCTCTGTTTCTCATCGCTAGCATTTGAACTAGAGTTCAATGACTGCCTGGATGACACTGCTGTAATACACAAAAGAACATTTAAAATTTGGCAACCATCAATGTTGAAATAGCAACACAATAGTCATCATATTTGCTCATAGAATGTCTGGTGCCAAATAGCTTGTTCCCATGATGTGATTGATGTGATACTGACAAATTCTGGTGGGTATTTTTATTTTAGCAGCCAATGTTATGCCACCAGGTGGCAACAACACAAACAGTACCCCAGTCACCCACTTGAGGTCTCACTCTCTAGACCTGACCTGTCTGCTACACATGTGATGACAATTGAGCACTTGAAATAAGATGTGCTGTTAAGTGTAAAATACACGAGGATTAAAAATACACGAGGATTTTGAAGACATTTTTTGAGATAAAAGTCTAATTTCTTTTAATTTTTAATATTGATTACATGTTGAAATCATAATATTTTAGATATTTTGTGTTAAATAAAATATTTATTAAAATTCTTTCCACACCCTGGGCAACACAGCAAGGTCCCTTATCTAAAAAAAGAAAAAGTTGGGAATGATGGTGCATATGCTTGTAGTTCCATCTACTCTGAGACACCCCAAGAGTTCGAGGCTACAAAGAGCTGTGATGAACACTGCATTCCCAGTCTTGGCAACAGAGCAAGAGCCTGTCTCAAAAAAACAAAAACAAGCCGGGCACGGTGGCTCACACCTGTAATCCTAGCACTCTGGGAGATTGAGATTGGCAGATTGCTTGAGTTCAGGAGGTCGAGACCAGACTGAACAATATCCCCTTTCTACTAAAAACAGAAAGATTAGCCTGGCATTGTAGCTGGGACCTGTAGTCCCAGATGGTTGGGAGGCTGAGGCAGGAGGATCTCTTGAGCCCAAGAGATTGAGGTTGCTGTGAGCTATGAGGACACCATAGCTCTCAATCCAGGGCGACAGAGAATTTGTCCACCCCCAAAGCAAACAAAAACAAAACATTTCACCTATTTCCTTATACCTTTTTTTAAAAGGGCCTGGTGTAGTGGCTCACGCCTGTCGTCCCAGCACTCTGGGAGGCCAAGGTTGGTGGATTGCTTGAGCTCGGGAGTTGGAGACGAGCCTGAGCAAGAGCAAGATCTCCATCTCTAAAACTAGCCAGGCGTTGTGGCAGGCGACTTGTAGTCCCAGCTACTTGGGAGGCTGAGGCAAGAGGATGGCTTGAGCCCGGGAGTTTGAGGTTGCTGTGAGCTACAGTGGTGCCACAGCATTCTGCCAAGGGGTGCCGTGCCGCCTCCTCAACCTTTCTTGTGCTTGTCTTTAGGAATCCTCTGGGCAACAAGCTACAACAATCAAATTGGGTAATTTGGTGATGCCATATACAAGTTAAATACTATGATATTTGCATTTAAAACTGGCATTGCACAATATGAAGCTGGATGGTGAAATTCTTGCTAATAACTTAAAATTTAATTTTTTCTGTACTTAGTAAGTAGCAAATAAAAAATGCAATGGCAAGTCAAGAAAGAGAGAAATGGGCGGAAGGAAAAAAAAAAGCATTTTTCTGCCTTTTGTAACAAGGGGCCCTGCAGCTTCATTTTACAGTGGGCCCACAAATTATGTAACACATCTTACTTCCACAATCTAAATTCCAATCAGTCCAGGCTGTAAGCCTCCTTCCAGTTGTCAAGCTCATTACATCCAACACCCCAAGTCTTTGATTCTAGTGCCAACCTGTGGGTTGTGACCCCTTTATAGCAATGAAAATACATCCTGCATATCAGATATTTACATTATGATTTATAACAGTAGCAAAATTACAGTTATAAAGTAGCAATGGAAATAATTTTATGGTTGGGGGTCACCACAGCATGAGGAACTGTATTAAAGGGTCCCGGCATTAGGAGGCATTAGGAAGGCTGAGAACCATTGTGCAAATGAAAGCAGCCAGACACAAAAGATCCTAGATAGTATGATTCCTTGTATATGCAATATCCAGAATAGACAAATCACAGAGATGTAAAGCAGATTCATGGTTGCCAGTGGCTGGGGAGGTAGGACCATTTTATAGGTATAGAGTTTCTGTTTGGGTGAGGAAAAAGTTCTGGAAGTAGATAATGGTGATAGTCACATGGCATTGTAAATGTACTTAATGCCACTGAATGGTACACTTCAATGTTATCACAGTAGTACATTTTATGTTATTTATACGTATTTTACCACCATCACCAAAAAAAAAAAAAAAAATAAAAGCCACCCAAAGGGTACACAAGACTGTAGAGCAAAACTAGGTCTTCCTCACATTCCCGTCTTCTAACACCAAATCTCTCTCCCCAGTAGTAACTACTGCTACCAGATTCTTCCATGTTTGTACTGACAAATTGTATACTAGCATGTATGTTTATGTTTAGTTGAATAATTTTTTTTTTTGAGCCAGAGCAAAAGCTTGAGGCTCTGTCTCAAAAAAAAAAAAAAAAATTGCTTTCTGCCGTTTAAAGAATCTTTGCCTACCAAGTCTGACAATGAAGCTCATGAACTCATCCTAGAAAAAGTGCTACTACATACCTCATTGCTGAATATCACCACCATCAGCTTCAAAGTACTCCCCTTGGGAAGCTATGCACTGATGCCATTGCCTAGTTCATCCTTCAAAGCAATTTTGGAACTCTTTTTCTGGAATAACCATCAGGGCTGTCATCATAGGAGGTCTGACAATTAAGTTCATGAACTTATCACAGTGTGCTTATGTTGGTAGCACTGTACAAACTGCCACTGTACAAACTAAGGAAGGTTTCATAACCTTGGTATATCAGTGCCTCACAGCTGTGTTTGTGTTGACTGACACAGGAGGATTCAGTCAGCAATGTCTTGCTGAGTGGCATTCATTATTGTGTATTTTAGTGTGCCATATGATGATGCAGTTTATATATTTTTTCTTTTTTTTTTGAGAAAGAGCCTCAAGCTGTCACCCTGGATAGAGCTCTATGGCATCACAGCTCACAGCAACCTCCAATTCCTGGCCTCAAGTGAGTCTCTTGCCTCCGCCTCCCAAGTAGCTGGGACTATAGGTGCCCGCCACAACATCCAGCCATGTTTTGGTTGCAGCCGTCATTGTTGTTTGGCGGGCCCAGGCTGGATTTGAACCCGCCAGCTCAGGTGTACATGGCTGGCACCTTAGTCCGTTGAGCCACAGGCGCCGAGCCTATATTTTTTTCTTATGCCTGTTTTGCAGAGTTGGGTTTCTCAAAAGAATTGATTTGCTTTCTTGAACTTTTCAAATTTATTAGCATAATTTTTTTAACATATATATGACTGAATTTTTATTCAACTTTCTTTGTATAAGGTCTGAATTTTATTTGTAAATAACTTACATACTGGTTTTATAGAAACTAAAGTACCTTCTGTTCACAGGCAGTTTGTATAATGCTAGTTTGTGTCCACATTAAGAACTGAACATACGGGCAGCGCCTGTGGCTCAAAGGAGTAGGGCGCCGGCCCCATATATCAGAGGTGGTGGTTCAAACCCAGCCCCAGCCAAAAAAAAAAAAAAAAAAAGAACTGAACATAGTGAAAACCTGACCGGATAACAAACATTAAGATCCAGTATTAACAGCCTGTCTATGTGTCACATCAATCATTCAAGAAATCACTGCCTAGTCTGCATAAATTCCAGGTGGCGGCAAAACATAAAGCAAGTGTAATTCTGAAGACCTTGAAAAAGAATTCTGCTGTGTAAGACATTAAATGTGGCTTAATGGTGCTATTGATATGAAATTCTTCTTCTTTTCAAAAACACTGATTTTTCTAGTGACATTTAACTTTAAAAAGGTATTTTAGTTCTTTAACCCTCAGAGAACTAGTATATTTAGGCAACTAATCAAAAAATAATCAGAAGCATATATCTTTGCCCAGTTTCCAAAAGGTTAAAGTACAGGAATCTTCTATACTCTGTTACATAAGGCACCCCATTCCACCTTTTTCTTAAAAGAAACTTTTTCTTTTGTTTCTTGTAACTTTTCAGTAAGCCTATCCATCTTCTCTCTGATAAGCTCCTTTGTCTCCTCCATCCTGTCCTGGAGATACTCCTTAACTGGTGGAGGTGTTGAGATGTAGCCATGACTTCACAAATACTTCACAGTAAAGGATGTTCCTCCCAGAGTCGCAGTGTATCGGGCAGGTGTTGCAATCTTAAACGTGACATATGCTATTAGTGCATTTTCACTCTGGGAATTTTTCAGGATGTTTACCACACTGTCAGGTAACCCAGCGAATTCTAGAAAAGGAACAACATTCACACCTTGCCGCACAGGATGGACGACAGCTCCCTGGATGCCACCGTGGTGTTACTGGAGGGTGACCCAGCTAAGTGTGGGTCAGAGTGCCCAATCTGCAGGACTCAGGCAGGCGCTCACTCCCTACCTCCCCTGGCCTGACAGCCATGCCCACCACATGCTTTCGAGCGTCGGTTTCCCCTTGGTGCAGCCCTCTCAGCATAAATTTTTTGTATTATCTTTTTAATATTGTAGGATCTGTTGTGATCTCTTGCTTTTTATTCCAGATATTTGTATTTCTTTACCAGCCTTGTTAGCATTTATCAGTTTTTTAATCCACTCAAAGAATAAACATTTATATTTTCCATCTTGCAAGATTATTTTATTTTATATTTAACATATTTCTGTTCCTTATTACTTGCTTTATCTTCACTTGATTCTAATTTGATGTTCTTTTTCTAGATTCTTAAACTTATATTTTTAGTCTTTTTTCCATTTCTAATATATACATTTAAGGCCATACATTTTCCTCTGACCACTGTCTGGATGGCATCCTACAATTAAAAAAATAAAATTCTATGTATTTATTATAAAGTCAAGTTAAGAAACTGCATCAGCGTTTCTAAAACACTTACTTGACAGCAAATATACTACGATGATGCAGACCTTTCAAAAATGTCAAGCCACAATTTGCTTTCAGTTTAAAATATATTATTGTTCTGTCTCATCTCTTTTTTCATAAGTGGCTCTTCTCTTAACCTGTCTTTTAATTTTGCTAACTTTGAAGACTTAGGGAATCAAAAAGTATTTAGAAAAGTATAAATAGGCTGGGCGGCACCTGTGGCTCAAAGGAGTAGGGTGCTGGCCCCATATGCCAGAGGTGGTGGGTTCAAACCCAGCCTTGGCCAAAAAACCGCAAAAAAAGAAAAAAAAAAAAAAGAAAAGAAAAGTATAAATAAAATCACAAGCTAAGCAACTTTGAAGCAACAAATTTACATTTGAGACGTTTAGTTGTAATGACCCTAATGTTTTGGTATGTTGTGTTTTCATTATTGTTCTGTTAAAAATATTTTCTAATTCTTATTGTGATTTATTTTGGATATAGGAATAGTTTAGAAGTATTACCTAACTTCAAAGCAGTTGCAGGTTATATGATAGATATTTGGCTTAATTCTTTTTTTTTTTCCAGATTTTAGTGTTATTTAATCAAATAGTAACAGACAATAAAATATTAGTCTGAATCACATGTGAATATTCTTTCTGCAAAACTGGGATATACTTAAATTATCTACAAAATGTACTGGTTTGAAACACGATTGTGATCCTTTTAGGACATAGCAAATATGACCAATGAATCACTTTCCTCTTCACATTCTTCTTCTGAGCCAGTTAGGTGCTATTTTTATGTATTTACAAGTACAACACTCACTTCAGAAGAGCCAGGAAGGTTTTACCCCATCTGACGTAGAGGGTGGAGTTGGTGATGATGGAGACGTGAGAGGTGAGCTGGCCCCAGATCCTGCTGAATTATTGGAGTTGCTGTACTTTGCTGAATGTTCTTCACTATTTTCAATAGCAGATCGTTTTGACTTCTTTCGAGCTAAAATTTTTCTTTTTTTTCTTTCTTCCTCAGATCCATGGTGTGACTGAGCTCTTGTCAGTCTTCGATGCTGGTGAATCTGTTTCTGTTCTTCAATTAGTCTCTTTTCTATACATTCTTTGGCAGTTCTCAATGCCTCTTTTAACTTTGTAGGGATCTTAAACTGTGGTTTTTCAGAAGTGGTTAGTAAAACATCACTGAATAATGGCATCTGTAAGAGCCGGGAGACAGTAGGCATGCCATTTTTACAGGCTTCACAAGACAGCGTAGACTCCAACACGGCCACTTGAAATGAACAGATACACATTTTAGTTCCACAGAACACACTGGCAAATCCACTTGCTGATGAAAAGTTTGACACTGCTTTGCAATAACTGTCTACAGGCTGATCAGGACAGTGTCAAAACTCTTCACACACAGACAGATGGCATACATGGGGAGGGGGAATGCTTGCTGGCGACACTGGCGTTACTGATGACTCAACAGAATGGGTTTAGAAACCACATGCTGATAGAAAGCTAAATATATTTCAAAGGTAACTGGAGGAAGGATTCAAGATCACTCAGAAAAGTGTTTGTTCTCTTAATAGAGAAGTAAACACTATACAGAAGTAAAATTCTGAACTTGAGAGACATTTGGCTGTTTGCCTGCTTTTAATCAAAACCAGCACACAAAATGCCAATTGTTAATAGCTCATCATCTGACTCTTTGGGTACTATGAACAAGCGGCCGGATTTTTCTAGCCACAGGTCACTGTTCAGTTTCAGCTGTTCAAATTCAACACAAAATAGTCCCAGAGCCTGTTCTCTTGAACTTTCTCGTTTGACATAGTAACACTTGGTGGAGGGTTGACTCGCATGCTTCTGAGGCACAGCGGTCCAAGGCCTGCCCTCCCCACAACCCCCTGGTCTAGCCATGAGTTCTGAGTTGGCTGTAGAGGGGATGAAAGGGTCCCTGGGCCAGTCTTACAAGTTCTTATGTCCCTACTTCCTAAAAGTATCTCTTATCACTCCTCTAGCTCTCTGTGTCCACCTCAGGTAATGCTAAAAGAGCTTCTGGATCCTACCTGTCTGGGTGTCTGCATTTCTGTCTGCCTGCCCTAGGACTGGGTCCACTATGCCCTTATCTACTAGGCTACTGGCCTATGTCTCTCTTGTTCCTTGCAAATCCCACTCCAGCCTGGGTCTGACTGCTGACACCTGCCGGAGTTCTCAAGATTGGCTTCAAGTCACTTGACTCTGGCATCTGCTTCTGCATTAGACTCATGCTAGTCATACTTCTCTTTACATCTTCCTGCTAATGCATTTTATGAAAAGTTCTGCGAAGATTTCAGATATCCTGACAAATGGACAAACCATCTCAATTTTTACCGAAATATATTTAAGTAAATTACTCAGATTCGATCTACTTCTAAATTGAATACAAATTTCTGGCTGTGAAGGACATCAACTTCCTCTGGGTCTTTCCTGGACTCTGGAAAAGGTGAGTCCCTCTACAAACCACCAGAGCCCAGAAGACCCCTCCCTATCTCATACTGACCCACAGTCATGGACGGGGCAGGAGGGAAGGAGTCAACAGGCATCAAGTTGGTGGTTGTCCGTAAGTCATTACATATAGTAAGTGGCTAAAGCAATGGACGTCCACACTTTCCAATGTGTTGATTTTCCTGAACTGTGAAAAACAAGATCGGTAGAAGGATGGAAGTCCCAGTAAGGAATATTTGTGGTCTAGCAACCGGCAAGTGTCCCCATCTAGCATCACATTGGAGGCATGAAGATGTCCATAAGGGAAGCTCTTGTCATGAAGAAACTTTAGTACCTCGAATATTTGTCGGCCATATGTTTTTATTTGCTGGAGTTCAAG